>JAKUCV010007033.1:0-32838 GCA_028386065.3 Turnera subulata | reverse complement strand
GATGTTTCACAAAACATCGATGTTTCATTTTCCAACATCGATGTTCTTGCATAAACCTTTTTCAAAAGAATTTTGCCGAACCAAAATAACATCGATGTTTGGATTTAGAACATCGATGTTTTAGTTACCGTTAGCCCAAAATTCAAATTTTATGGGCAAAACATCGATGTTCTACTTTAAAACATCGATGTTTAAGGCACGGTTCAGACAACTTTTCAGCACCCACTAAGCTTTGCTTAAAGGTGTTTTTCTTGGGTGGATTTCAAACGGCTCCATGACTTTTCAGAGCTATATATTGAGCATTTTTAGCTGTGTTTATCACCCAATCAACTCTCTATTTCATTCATCATTCATTGCAAAACATTCAATCAAGTTTAAGAGCCAATTCCTTTGAGATTATTGAGAGTTGCCTTATTAGTGCTTAATTGTAACTCATACCCACTCTTGAGAGAGCTTTTGTTTGAGTAAACTTTATAGTGTTGTTCATACACTGAAAGGGAGGGTTGTTCCCTTGTAGCTACTCATAGGAAGAGTGATTTTCTTTCCTTGAGAGAAGTCTTGAAGTGAGGTATCTTCAAGCAAGTGTGTAGGATTCTTGTGATTAGAATTCCTAGGCTGTAAACGGTTTGTTAAGCACCCGGAAGCTTAACGGTAGATAGTGAACTCTTCAAGTGTATCTTGAAGAACTGGATTAGCCACAAATTAGTTGTGTGTGAACCAGTATAAAATCTCTTGTGTCCTTCTATTTTCAATTCCGCACTTCATTTCCTGCAAAGTTTTTAATTTTCGGTCATAAGCTATTCACCCCCCCTCTAGCTTAAGTCTATTGTTTCTAACAACAATAGCCCAGTGATGTGGGTAAAATCTGAAGGAGTCATCTTCATCTCACCACAAGCAAGATGGAAGGTATTGGTGGTGTCCCACCACCTCTCACCAAGGGCTGATATAGCCTGTAGGTCAACTCTGTCTCCTCCGAAGTGCAAAAAAAGTCCCATAACCCGACCCTCTCAACAATTTCTAGAACCGGCCTGTTCTTCCTCACATGTTCAAGGGTGAGATGGCGGGTATTAGCCCCGGCATGACTTCACTGCCTATCCTTCAAATCTTGTATAGATATACCAGAAGAAGTAAATACTCATGCCGACTCGGGTTCACCAAGATCAAACCAAGACCATATACATCAAGACATGCATCATGAGGATAGGATTACACACTTACATCATGCATACGAACATCATAGCATAGTTTTATTAACGGGTCAAAACATAAGAAAATCACAAAAGTCCACCCCGGTGAAGTTCAAAATTGGCCAAAATTGGGACAAGCCCATTAATATTCAGTCACCCAACATCAATTCCACAAACTCGCAATATCAAAACAACATCAGAATCATTCACAATCCCCAAAATTCGCCAAGAACCCTAACCCCCCAATTTGGATAAAACCTCAATGCATGATTTCCTGTGTTTAATCCATGAAATGAATATAGGGGAAAGCATTCTAGATATCCTACGAGCATTTTAAAGCATTCAAACACAACATGCATCACACAAATTCAAATTCAAGGGGCATATGGGCATAAACTCGAAAAATCAATCAAAGGCTAAATTCAAGGAGTTTTGGTTTAGAAATCACTTACTTGAACCTTGTGGAGTTGGGAGGAGATGTGCCAACTAGGTGATTTCAACAATAGGCTTAGATTCTCTTCTGGGTCGAATTTGGAACGGTATTTCCTCATAGTCTCTTCCCACGATTTAGAGTGATTTGATGATGATGACGCCATGGATGAGGATTGGGAGCAGTAGGGAGACGTTTTAGAGTGTTCTGAGAATAAGGGAGGGAGAGAAAATTGAGAGGGTTCGGGCTTGGAGAGGGAGTGAATGAAGAATGAGGAGAGAGAAGGAGGAAGAGGGGTTTTGAAAACCCCAAATAAGGGCGGCAGTCATGACAAGAAGACCGCCAAGCCCTGGCGGTCATCCCCATAAGACCGCCGAACTCTGGCGGGCCTTCTTACATGACCGCCACCTCCTGTTTGGGCTCCTCTATGATTTTTCGCGGGCCCTGTGCCCCGGAATGGCCTTTCCTCCAAGATAAAACCCCTGTATGCATATTTTTTAGTCCCAAATAATGAGGTACGTAGCTTGAATTGAATAAACCACTTATGGTGTCCATTGTCTTGAGTCTGCAGAAAATTCAGGATTAGGGGCACGGCCCCCATTCATTTTGATAAACTTGTACTAGGGGCACACTAAATCCCACCTCAAATCTTGGCAAGATACTAGGGGCATCCCCTCCTTTTTTTGGTTTGTATGTCTCAAGGGACATCACATCCCACTTTTGGTTTGTATGTCTTAAGGGGGACGACATACCCCATTACCTTCAAACCCGGTTCATTGACATAAGGGGCATAGGGTCCAGACAATCCAACCATGAGAGAATCTGTGAGATTATGAGGGAACCAGAAATACCAATAACCCAGACACATCCAACCCAAACCCGAGAATGGTGAGGAATCCTGAAGTGAGGCAACCAGACCATAAGATGACACCTAGATGTGAGAAACCCAGTTAGGAAAGTCCAGTCAAAAGCCAAAGATCTAGTCATTGCAACTCTAAGGGAACCTAACTAACCATACCACTATCATTCGCCAAGAGATGAGAACCCAGCCGATAGATAGAAGAGAGAATCCAGCTAAAAGCCGATAACCCAATTATCGCAACCCGAGTCCAGGGAGGAACCAGTCTTAAAATTGGGACCCCGCACCTGCAAACCGAAAGATAAAGGGATCCAGGCGAGAGGAAAACTTTGAGAAAACTCAGCTAGAAGAGAAATTGTTAGGACAAAAGCCCTTCGCTAGAGGGGGGGTGAACAGCGATAATCAAATTAAAACAAAATAGGCAGGAATCAAATGCGGAATTGAAAGATTGAAGGACACAACCAATTTATCCTGGTTCACACACACTCTACTAGTGTGGCTAATCCAGCCCTTCAAGTCTCACTTGAAGATTTCACTATCTAGTGTTAAGCTTACGGGTGCTTAGCAAACCGTTACAACCTAGGAATTCTAGTCACAAGAATCCTAAACCTGAGAGTTCAAGTCACATGAACCTCAGCACTCTTGCTTGAAGATACCTCACTTCAAGACTTCTCACACAAGAAGATATACCCTCTCCCTATGAATCTCAACAAGGGAACTAACCTCCCTTAAGGTGTATGAATATACAATTCAATCACTCAAACAAAGAACTTTCTCAAAGAGCAGATATGAGTATACAAGATTAAGCTCTAAAAGGCAACTCTCAAATCCTCAAAAGGATATTGGCTCAATAGAAATTGATTTGAATGTATGAGATGAATACTTGAATGTTGAGAGTTGATTCAATATGAATCAGAGCTGAAAATGCTTAATTTGTAGCTCTGAAAAGTCATGGAGCCGTTTGAAATCCACCCAAGAAAAAGCTTTAAACAAAACATAGTGGGTGCTAAAAGTTGTCAACAATAACGGCCATAACATCGATGTTTAAAGTCTCAACATCGATGTTTTGTCCAATAAATTTGAATTTTTGGACTAACGGTAACTAAAACATCGATGTTCTCAAACCCAACATCGATGTTATTTTGATTCTGTGTAAAACTCATTAAATCATCATGTGAGGAATATCGATGTTTTATAACCCAACATCGATGTTATTTTGCTTCTGTGAAAAAGAGATGAAAACTGATTCTTGAAGAACATTGATGTTTTAAATCCAACATCGATGTTATTTTGCTTCTGTGAAAAATGATTGAAGCTGAGCATTTGAAGAACATCGATGTTATGGAATAGAACATCGATGTTTTGGTTATGCAAAAGTGTTTTCAAATGCAACGGTCATGAGAACATCGATGTTTGGGAATCCAACATCGATGTTATTTGCCTACTGCCAATTTTTGGAAGATTCTTTGAAGGCAGGAACATCGATGTTTAGAAGGCAACATCGATGTTATTTTGGCTCGGCAAAAACAAATTGAAACTGACAATTTTGGAACATCGATGTTACAAATTAGAACATCGATGTTATGACTAGTTTTAAAAACAACGGTCACTAGAACATCGATGTTTGGGATTCCAACATCGATATTCTGAGCCTTCTCCCTGTTTTGAAGAATTGTGCAAAGGCAGGAACATCGATGTTTAAATCCACAACATCGATGTTCATCAGCTCGAAAAACATTTTTATGCTTGGAAATATGTTATGTTATGCATGAGCAAAATTCATCTTATTTTGAGCCAATGTCCTAGAAGAGTTGAGTGTTATACCTTGTATAATTTATGGATCTAACTCTTCTTTCTTGGCTCTTCAATTCTTGTGATCATTCACTTTGATCCTTTGCTTCTTGATTGGTTTCTTTTGCTTTGAGGATTGGTTTGACTTCATTTCTTTTTGCTTCATCTTTGTCATGATTTTGTCAATTATCAAAACCTGCAATGAACCATGGGTTCTAACAATTTCCCCCTTTTTGATAATGACAAACAATTAGAAGTATATGCCAATATTAGAGGTATATGTTAACACAATAGTTCCCGCTATATATTTCAATTTATGATTCACCCTATCTAGATGCATATGCTTCTTCTTATCATCTAGATGCATGCATATACTTCTTCATTTCTTCCCCCTTTTGGCATTAGCAAAAAGAAATGATGATGCATATATTTATTCTTCCCCCTTAAGGTATGACTTATAATTCCCCTTAAGTTCATGCATATGGCGAAGTATTTTATGGAAAACAAAACATAAAGGATAACAAGGATAAGGGTTTAGAAAGATGGTTCCTAGTTTCCATCATTATCATCATCTTCATCAGTAGCTTCTTCCTCATTATGTTGCTTCTACAGCAAGCCATATTCCCCCTTTCTCTTGGTCTTAGTGAGGGGTTCCGAACATCTACTGATCCTTGCATTTCTACCGAAATCAAACGAGTGTGGCCACTTTCAAGAATTTGGATGCTTCTTTGGTCATTTGCTTGGAGCAGCCGCAATCAAGGTACCAAAGTACACTTGTTGCCTTCAAGCATACCTGTAAAACAAATCAAAGGGATTTTGGTACCCAAATCTTTCTGGATCCTTGGTGGTTAGGAACATAGTAATGATGAGCATCTTCTTGAGCCCCATGCCTATGCCTAGTAAAGCAAACAGGAGCAATGTGTCCTATTCTATTGCAATAATGGCAAATTACATTTGGATTATGCATTCTCCTTGGTTGATAATAGTTGCTATGTTGCCTATCCTTATGCACATTATTAACCTTGTTTACCTTTGGTTGTACCTTAGGTTTCTTTGATCCAACTTTATGTCTTTTAGGTTCATTTCTAAAACCTATTCCATGCCTAGTAGATTGCAAATTACCTAGCATAGAATTCAGATTCTTATGAGGAGTATTAAACTTCTTCAAGGTTGTTTCAAGTTGTTCAACTTGTTTCCTTAAAGGTATACATGATGAACATTCTTCTATACTCTTCTTTCCTAGCATCTTATTTTCATCCTTCAGCTTCTCATTTTCACATGCTAATTTTTCATTTTGTTCTTTTAAAGAGCCACATGATACACATTCCTTAGGTGTGTCTAGAATCTTATTTGTTCAGAATCACTTACCTCTTCCGCTGCTTCTTCCTTTGCCATGAGACAGAGGTTTGCGATCTCCTCTTCATCACTATCACTTGATTCATCACCGGAATCTCCTCCCCAAGAGATGTATGCCCTTTGCTTCTTGTAGGGCTTCTTCTCCTTCCTTTCCTTTGCCTTTGGGCACTTCGGCTTGATATGCCCAACCTCTCCACATTCATAACACTTGGGTGAACCGGATGTCTTCTTTCCTTTCCCAAGTTCTTTCTTCATGAATTTGCGGAATTTTCCGATGACAAACTCGAATTCTTGATCATCATCGCTAGAGTCCGATTCAGTGAGCTCTTGCGTCTTGTAGGTGGAAGCTTTGAAAGCTATGTTCTTCTTCTTAGGTTCCTGCAAAGAGGGTAAAAAGGGTTTAAGAATAGTGGTTTCATAGGTTATAAGATTACCTCTTAGTCCATCAATCGTTGTGTTGTTGATGCCAATGTTTTTGTAGATGGCATCCGCCTTTGATCGCCATTCGGGAGTGAGACTTCGAAGAACTTTTCTGACCAAGTCCTTGTCGGAGTAGACCTTCTTGAGAGCATGAAGCTCATTTATGATTTTGGAGAAGCGGTCGAACATCTCCTCAATTCCCTCATTCTCCTTCATTCGGAAGAGTTCGTAATCAGAGGTGAGAGAGTCGATTTTAGCCTCCCGAACTTGATCGGTTCCTTCGTAGGTAACCTCCAGCTTATCCCACATTTCTTTTGCGGTTGTGCAATAAGAGATTTTTCGATAATCGTCGGGGTTGACTGCACAATAGAGCATGTTGATTGATTTGGCATTGTTTTCAACCAATACAATGTCTGCAGCGTTGTACTCCTCCTCCGTCTTTGGCACTTGGACTTCACCAACTTTCTTCATTGGAATTTGCTCTCCAATCTTCATGATTCGCCAAAGAGCATAGTTGGTGGATTGGAGGAAAATTCTCATCCTCTCCTTCCAGTAGCTGTAATTGGTGCCATCAAAGTACGGTGGACGAACGGTTGAATGTCCTTCGGAGATTCCTGCATGATTACTTGAAGAAGCCATAGAAAATTTTCTCTCAAACGGTTAAGTCTTTCAGAGAGTTAGGCTCTGCTACCAATTGTTAGGACAAAAGCCCTTCGCTAAAGGGGGGGTGAATAGCGATGATCGAATTAAAACGAAATAGGCAGGAATCAAATGCGGAATTGAAAGATTGAAGGACACAACCAATTTATCCTGGTTCACACACACTCTACTAGTGTGGCTAATCCAGCCCTTCAAGTCTCACTTGAAGATTTCACTATCTAGTGTTAGCTTACGGGTGCTTAACAAACCGTTACAACCTAGGAATTCTAGTCACAAGAATCCTAAACCTGAGAGTTCAAGTCACATGAACCTCAGCACTCTTGCTTGAAGATACCTCACTTCAAGACTTCTCACACAGGAAGATATACCCTCTCCCTATGAATCTCAACAAGGGAACTAACCTCCCTTAAGGTGTATGAATATACTAGATATGAGTATACAAGATTAAGCTCTAAAAGGCAACTCTCAAATCCTCAAAAGGATATTGGCTCAATAGAAATTGATTTGAATGTATGAGATGAATACTTGAATGCTGAGAGTTGATTCAATATGAATCAGAGCTGAAAATGCTTAATTTGTAGCTCTGAAAAGTCATGGAGCCGTTTGAAATCCACCCAAGAAAAAGCTTTAAACAAAACATAGTGGGTGCTAAAAGTTGTCAACAATAACGGCCATAACATCGATGTTTAAAGTCTCAACATCGTTGTTTTGTCCAGTAAATTTGAATTTTTGGACTAACGGTAACTAAAACATCGATGTTCTCAAACCCAACATCGATGTTATTTTGATTCTGTGTAAAACTCATTAAATCATCATGTGAGGAACATCGATGTTTTATAACCCAACATCGATGTTATTTTGCTTCTGTGAAAAAGAGATGAAAACTGATTCTTGAAGAACATCGATGTTTTAAATCCAACATCGATGTTATTTTGCTTCTGTGAAAAATGATTGAAGCTGAACATTTGAAGAACATCGATGTTATGGAATAGAACATCGATGTTTTTCTTATGCAAAAGTGTTTTCAAATGCAACAGTCATGAGAACATCGATGTTTGGGAATCTACATCGATGTTATTTGCCTACTGCCAATTTTTGGAAGATTCTTTGAAGGCAGGAACATCGATGTTTAGAAGGCAACATCGATGTTATTTTGGCTCGGCAAAAACAAATTGAAACTGATAATTTTGGAACATCGATATTACAAATTAGAACATCGATGTTATGACTAGTTTTAAAAACAACGGTCACTAGAACATCGATATTTGGGATTCCAACATCGATATTCTGAGCCTTCTGCCTGTTTTGAAGAATTGTGCAAAGGCAGGAACATCGATGTTTAAATCCACAACATCGATGTTCATCAGCTCGAAAAACAATTTTATGCTTGGAAATATGTTATGTTATACATGAGCAAAATTCATCTTATTTTGAGCCAATGTCCTAGAAGAGTTGAGTGTTATACCTTGTACAATTTATGGATCTAACTCTTCTTTCTTGGCTCTTCAATTCTTGTGATCATTCACTTTGATCTTTTCCTTCTTGATTGGTTTCTTTTACTTTGAGGATTGGTTTGAGTTCATTTCTTTTTGCTTCATCTTTGTCATGATTTTGTCAATTATCAAAACCTGCAATGAACCTTGGGTTCTAACAGAAATAAGAGAGCCAGTCAACCCAGCCAAAAGCCAAAGACCTAGTCTTTGCAAATCTGAGCGACGAGGGCACCCAGTCAAGTAGGAACCCAGTTAAGAAAGTCAAAGATTTAGTCTTTACAAACCAGAGAGATGAGGGAGTCCAGCCAAAAGCCAAAGACTCAGTCTTTGCACCCAAAAGAGATTCAGTAAACCCGTGAGATGAGCAAACACAAACCAGTAAGACAATGAGAGAACACGAGGTAAGAGGTAAACGAAAAGCCAAGGACCTGATCCTTGCAATCCTGAGAGGAGCCCAGAACAAACCAACCACGAGACTAGAGAGAACCTTGAATGAATCCAGACCTTGAGAGAATTAGGAGAGAACCCAAAAGTCGGGTCCCAGCACCCGCAAACCGTGAGATGAGGGAAACCATGAGAGAAGCCACCTAGGGGAGGGCACCCAGTTAGGAAAGCCAAGGACCCGATCCTTACAACCCTGAGTAGAGCTCAAAACAAGCCGACTATGAGATGAAGGACCTGGCCCAGAGAGAAACCAGTAAGCTAGGAACCCGGTAAAACCAGATGAGAGAAAAGCCAGAGAGGAGTCCAAACATGAGGAATCCAGACCTAGAAAACCCCAGTTAGAAAAAAGATGAGAAGGAAACCAGACATGAGCAACCCAAATGAGAGAAAGCCATGAGGGTGTCCAAATGCGAGGGAGTCTAGACAAAGAAATGAACTGTGAGTAAAGGTAAGGCAAACCAGAAATGAAGGTATCCAGATATGAGGGAAACCAGCCATGAGGGAGAAAACCGTGAGGGAGTCCAGACATGAGGGAAACCAGCCATGAGGGAGAAAACCATGAGGGAGTCCAGATATGAGTGATCCACACTTAAGGAAAACCACCAGTGTGCCAAGGACCCAGCCCCTGCAAACTCAAGATGACCAGACCTTGAGACATACAAGTCAGAAGTCGGGAACCAAGTTCTTGCAATGAGAAAACCAGACGAAAGCCGTGTACCCAGTACCCGAAAAACCAAAGCCGATGACCTAATCCTCGCAAAACCTTGGGATGAGATGATTCCCAAAGTCCGAACGATGAATATCCAGCCGACAAGGATGAGGTGATTCCTTGTCAACAACCCGATAGATGAGATGATTCTATCGCCCTAGGATGAGATGATTCTCGAAAACCATAGCTTGGGATGAGATGATTCCCAAACAGAATCCAGCCGACAAGGATGAGATGATTCCTTGTCAACAACTCGATAGATGAGATGATTCTATCGCCCCGGGATGAGATGATTCCCGAAAACCATAGCTTGGGATGAGATGATTCCCAAATAGAATCCAGTTGACTAGGATGAGATGATTCCTTATCAACAACCCGATAGAAGAGATGATTCTATCACCTCGGGATGAGATGATTCCCGAAAACCTGGGATGAGATGATTCCCAAAAACCAAGGGCCAGTCCCTCAAAACTCCCAGGATGAGATGATTCCTGAAGGGGAGCTTGGGATGCTTCAAAACTTTGCGCACACACTACACATTATCATTCAAATTTGGTTGTTCTTTTCTTACGTTGTTTCGTCCTCAGTCCCTAAGGACTCATCAACAAGGGGCATTTGTGAACACCCAAATTTGACCAATGAACATTTTACTAAAAGTAGATTGCAGACAAGCTCAAACTTGAGGTAAATGAGATGATTTGATTTTGAGTTAAGGCATGATAAGAATTTAATTTAGTAGAATTAATGTATTTTGATAATCTAAACTTTTTGTGCACTTGAAACTTAGGGTTAATGAGAAGATTTAACCTTAGGGTAAGACATGTAATTAGGTTTATTTACATTAAAATACATTTCATTTTGTTACTTGGGCTCTTTTAGTTGTTTTTAACCCAATCATATTGAGATAATTTATTTTTGGGTTAGAAATGGGTTTAAGAGTCCAAGTTAATTCTCCAGAGTTTATCCAGTTCATTAACACATTTCTTGCAGGCTAATTTTAGCTCTGATTTTCATTAAATTATCATTTAAGTAGATTTTCTGTTTTTGGTATGATTTTGCTTAAAATGGATGTCAATATGTAATCAATCAATTACGAGATGATTGGGGGGACTAACATTCAAGTAATGGAGTGATTCTGGTCAATTTAGGGGTTAATTACGCGGTAGGATCAAATCATGGCTAAATCAGAGGGGATTGGGACCTAAAAATGGAAAGAACACACAAAACTGAAAAGAGGCGGCGGCCATCTCGGGATGACCGCCATGCTCAGGCGGTCTTGTTCCCATGACTGCCGGGTAGGGCAGTCGTGGGTGTCCTGGAATGATTTTTTCCCCCGATTTTGTTTTTTTTTTTATCCCACGCGATTTTGGACCAGATTTTCGGGCATAATCTTCACCAATAAGCAAATCCACACCCCTAGGCTTCCCAGAACACTATAAATAGGACCCCTCACACACATTTCAAAGTGGACACAATTTTTCTCACACATACACCCATAAGCCTTGAGTGCTTGGAAAAACTCTACCTCTCCAAGTCTATAGATACATTCTTTGGCGGAAAATTTGGAGAAATTTCGTGGGAGGCATCAATAGTAGTCCAGCGAGGAATAGTCAAGAAGAAGGTGGGTGTAGAACTCAACCCATTGCAAGGAGCTAGAGGAGGGGCTACAGGAGGTAACACTAAACTCTTTTGATTGATTCATTGCTGATTATGTGTTGATGCTTTTGATGATGTAAGTGGCTGATTTGTGCCATGTTTAGAACTACGTGGCTTTGACCCCGGTCACTCGGGTACGTAGGTAGTCTCGGTTATACAACGGGAAGCAAGCCAAATCTTCTTCTTCTCCCCCATTCTTTTATTTTCCACACTTGCACACTCGTACAAGGTAGCATTTTGCAGTTGCACATAGTCTCGACCCAACACGGATGGGTGCCTAACACCTTCCCATCTGTAAGGAACCCCCGATCCCATGACTTTGGTTCGCCATGACCATGTAGCCTAAAGGAGTCACATGAAGGTTTTTCCCAAATTTTGTCCTTAATAAAATTTGGGTGGCGACTCCATTGTCATGAGAATGACCCGAGGAAGAAGGTGAAAGGATTAGGTGAATAGACCCAAGTGATTTTGGATCGGGTATTCACACTGCCACATGCTCACTCGTCTTTGTTTTCTTCATGCACATCAGCGAGACTATAAAAGAAGCTGCTCACACTCTCTTTTGTAAAGTCTTCCACACTTAGTGCCCAACTCCCAGTAACCTCCCATACCCTCCAACGCAGGCCACCATCATCGCCTGCAAACCAAACTCTCGAAGTCCCCAACTTTTATTTTGTAACGCCCCGGATTTTCATAATTTGATTTGCGAAATTTTCGGAATTTTATTCCAATTTTACCTTCGATAGATTTCCGAGTTTCTGGTTAAGGAAAATAACTATTTTCTTTGGAAATGTCAATTTCAAGTTGGAATTTTTCATGCTTCGGGTTTCGTTGAAGTTGGAATGAGTGTCGGGGTGAAACACGGGACTTGTTGAGGCTTCAATCGAAACTACGTCGTTTGAAAAAAAAAACTAACCAGCTGCGCGCGTTGACTGAAGTGGGTTGACCGCGCCTCAGTCCGAAACGCCGTCATTTCGGGACTGGGCCGGCCAACCCTAAAAACTCCCTCACCCTTTCTCCTCTTTCTCTCTTTTCTTTTCTCTTCTTCCATTCTTTCCCTCCCGACGGCGCCCCCTTCTCCTTCTTCCTTCCCTCTCTCTCTCCCTCGCATCGCCCTCTCCCTCTCCCACGTTTTCCGTCCGGCTCTCCTCATCCCTACCTTGCTGCTTTCACGCCGCTGCACCCTTGAGCCAGGGAGTCGACCCAACGCGGCATCGAGGACAAGGCTCACACACCGGTCGGGAATGGACGGTGGAGAGCTCGAGGTCGGGTCCACGACGAGTCGCCGTGTCTGGTAAGTGTTGCCGCCCCTGATTTCCTTTCCTCCTTCGTTTTGGTTGTTTTGGGTGAAACCATGTTTGATGAGGGCTTTGTTTTGGGTGGCGGTCGTGTTGGGGTTTTGGTGTTGATGGACGGTTGCCGTGGGCGTGTGTGGTTGGTGTTCGTTGGTGGCCGACGTGTATGTGTGGTGTCATTTTCGGCAGTAGGTCGCCGGGTTGCTGTTGAGTGCGTGGTTGTGTGTGTCGGTCGGCAGGGGAAGTGTAGAATCATTGGTGGCAAGTTCTTTCCGGGCAGGGAGGTTGCAGGCTCAGATTTTGGGTGTGTTGGACAGTGGGCACTCGAATTCCGGGTAAGGATCCATTCTGTAAGTTTCTTTTGTAATTCGTTTTATGGATCTGTAGGGTATTGTGTTGTGAAATTGTTTGTTGTGAGGTGAATATGGGTTGGATGTTTTGTTTTTGGCAGTTTGGGTGAATTCCGGCAAGGTCACCGGAATCCGGCGAGGCTCGGGATTTTTCCGGCGAAGGCTCGGGTTTGCTCCGGCGAGCGGGTTATCCTCGGATTCTTATTCGGCTTCTTCCACGGTATTACCCGATGTTGTGTAATTTGTATTCATACATGGCATGTACTTCTAATTTCGGATTGGGATATGTATTGTTGGTAATATACATAATAGAAATCGAGAATGGGAAATATGATAATTCAGTTCATAATTATACATAATAGAAATCGAGAATGGGAAATATGATACTTGATTGAGTTGATAATTCACACAACCCTGTTAAATCACAACTCTTGGCACACATGAACTCATAATATATGAATAAGAATAATGTACAGTAGAAGATAGGCTACTGTGTGCTGATGACCGGTTGGTTCGAGCGGGAAGTGATACCCCTCGGGTTTGCATGCGGGATAGCATGATATATGTGGTTTAGTATATGGGTCTGTGATGACCGGTTCTAGCTCCCTCCTTCTACCTCCCCCTTTCTACCTCCCTCTTTCTCTCTATCTCTCTCTCTCTCTATGGATATGTTTGGGCTTCGTGTCTGGTTATATTGGGCTTATGCCTGGTTGTCTCATGAGACGGGACCGACCTCGACGCACACAGTAGGGGGCCCTGAATAATAAATATAATAAGAAAACTTAACTCACATCAGAAGAGAAATACAAACTGTTTGCTATATGTGGTTGGCATGTTAGTACTGGTTATTGTATGTTTGCATACTAGTCTTGTTTCTCTACTTTCTTTTCGAACTTGCTTTGCACACCTACATAACTAGGTTTATACTGCTCACTGAGTAGGCGACTCACATAATCGCCAACGTTGTTTTTCAGACTCTTAGTTAGCGTGCAGTCTCTTCCTTCCTTTCTGGAGTACGGACGTGGATATCCCAGCAGGTAGTTGTGCTTCATCTCCCGGTTGGATCCATAGAGTCGGCATGCATATCATTTTATTTCTTTTGCTTTTACTTTGACTATTTCTTCTGCTGCATTGGATTTTGTTGAGATGTCATTATTGATCTTGATTACTTTATCGGCGGGATGCCGGGATTTGATATTTGATGATGTTTCGGCAAGATGCCGGGTTGACTTATGTCTTTGTTAGCCGGTTTATTTTGTTCTTTATGACATCTCGGTTTATTAAGAATTTCAGATAATGTTTTGGAATTGGATCTTGTGTTCCGGGTTTCAGGGGCATTTTGGTAAATTCCTTTTAAATAAGTATTTTATTTGTAAAATTAGGACACGGGTGTCTCAGCTTGGTAGCAGAGCAGGCTTCAGATCCTTGGTTTTCAAAAGTATTTTAAACTTTGTTTTCAAGTGATTTCTGTTTAAGTCTGTTTCCAGATTTATAACTTTAAAAGTGTTTTGACTCATTTGCATTCATATAGGCGTTGATATGGATCACCAGGGGCAGCACAATGCTGAGGATGACGCCGCTACTCATGTCTCTGACAATGTGTCGGTGATGCAGGTTCCCGTTGGTCAGGTGAACAATGATGCAACAGGGAATAATGCTGTAGGTGGAGGAGGACAGAATGTTGTGCCACCTGTACCACCTGTTGTGGACCCAGCGTTCCAGTAGTATCAGGCCTTTTTGCAGTGGCAACAGTTCCAACTGTTTCAGCAGCAACAGCAGGGTGCCCAGCCGGTAGCACCTGTTGCGGCAGGTGGTATGGAGAGTGGTTACAAACACATGGATAAGTCAGCTGTGAAGGAATTCTCTGGTGAAGAGGGCAAAGCCAAGGAGTTTGATGATTGGTTCCGCCAGGTGGGGAATGTTCTGGAGAAGTTCACCTGTGCACCTGAGCAGAGGGCTCGATTTGCGGCACACAAGTTCACGGGATATGCTTTGACATAGTGGCAGGAACTTGTGGCCAACCTACCGAAGCCTGTGGAGATGCCTTGGGAGGATTTCAAGGAGAAATTCTACAAGGAGTTTCTTACTGTTGGATTTCTGGAGGAGCAGAAGAAGCATTTTCTTGAGGTGAAGCAAGGACTAGAGGAGACTGTTTCAGCGTTCAGGATCTGGTTCAGCATCCTTCTCTCTTATGCTAGGGAGTTTGTGCCCGATGAGGTGACTAAGTGTAGGCGGTTTGTTAACAGCTTACGTACAGAGTTGGCGTTAGCTGTGGCAGGTGGAGGGCACAAGACTTGGGAGGCAGTTTGTGAGGCTGCTTTTGATGCTGAGAGAGTTCAGTTGATCAGGAAGGAGGCTCGGACAGCCGAGCAGAGGAAGCAGTCATCAGCTTCAGGACAGAAGAGGCAGTATTCTGATGCCAGAGGTGCTGATTATTCGGGTGGACAGGGTTCTTCTTACCTGGGTTCGAAGAAGTCCCGAGGGCAGAGTTATCAGGGTGGACCAGGCAGATCCTCGGGAGGACGGTCCTATCAGTCTGGCTCTCAAGGACGGGGTTTCTCAGCACGACTCTCGGGTACATGCTGGTATTGCAATAAGCCGAGACACGAGAAGTCTTCTTACTACAAGTGGATTAAGGATAGTGGTGGCAGTGGTTCCCAGTATACAGTACAGAGTTCTGTGGCCAGTGGTGCTGTTTCTTCTGGTCCGAACAGGGGTGGCGGACAGTAGGGTTGAGGTCGTGGGGGTTCTGGAGCTCCGAACCGCGGGGGTGCGACTCAGTCTGCTGCAGCTCCTAGGGTTTATGCCATCA
This sequence comes from Turnera subulata, assembly GCA_028386065.3. Taxonomy (NCBI): domain Eukaryota; kingdom Viridiplantae; phylum Streptophyta; class Magnoliopsida; order Malpighiales; family Passifloraceae; genus Turnera; species Turnera subulata. The sequence goes on along the minus strand of JAKUCV010007033.1, from coordinate 17,376 downwards.
CCCGAGAGGAGGCTGCTGATGCTCCAAAGGTCATAGCAGGTACCTTTATGGTTTTTGGTCAGTATGCACATGCTTTAGTTGATCAAGGTTCAACACACTCTTTTGTATCACGTGCATTCATGACCACTTATAACATAGAAGATGATAATCTTAGTAGACCCTTGAGAGTCCGTTTACCCACTGGTGACATAGTAGCGGTTGATCGAGTTTGTAGAGAAGTATCGATAGAGTATGATAGTGAGAGTTTTCCTTCTGATCTTGTTGTCATGGACTTGGGAGAGTTTGATGTTATCTTAGGCATGGATTGGTTGTCTAGACACCAGGCAGTAGTTGATTGTCGGGCCAGGGAAGTATCTTTGTCTTCTCTGTTGGGGCGTAGATTGTTGTTCGTTGGGGAGCGAAGAGCTCTATCGGCGTGTTGTATCTCGGCCATCCAAGCTTTCAGGATGATCCGAGAGGGTTGTGATGCTTTTCTAGCTCATGTGGTTGATTCTTCGGTACCAGTACCTGGAGTGGAGGATATCCCAATTGTTCGGGAGTTTCCCGATGTATTTCCTGATGATCTACCTGGGTTGCCTCCGGAGCAGGAGGTGGAGTATATAGTTGACTTAGTACCGGGAGTTGCACCTATTTCTATACCGCCCTACAGAATGGCTCCGACAGAACTTCAGGAGTTGAAGAAACAATTGGAGGAGTTATTGGATAAGGGTTTCATTAGACCGAGCATCTCACCTTGGGGTGCCCCGGTCTTGTTTGTGAAGAAGAAGGATGGCAGTATGCGGATGTGTGTGGACTATAGGCAGTTGAACAAGGTGACTGTGAAGAACAAGTACCCTTTGCCTAGGATTGATGACTTGTTCGATCAGTTGCAGGGTGCATCCGTATTCTCGAAGATTGACCTGCGATCTGGTTACCATCAGGTTCGGATTGCAGAACAAGACATACCTAAGACTGCATTCCGCACTCGATATGGTCATTATGAGTTTGTGGTTGTTCCTTTTGGTCTGACGAATGCACCGGCAGTATTCATGTGTATGATGCAATAGGTCTTCCATGAATTTCTAGACCGGTTTGTGGTAGTGTTCATTGATGATATTTTGGTCTACTCGAGTAGTAAGGCCGAGCATGAAGACCACTTGAGACAGGTTTTGCAGAGGTTGAGGGAAGAGCAGCTCTATGCCAAGCTCAGCAAGTGTGAGTTTTGGTTGGATGAGGTCGCGTTTCTTGGGCATATTGTGTCCGGTGAGGGCAATAAGGTGGATCCGGCCAAGATTAAGGCAGTCATGGATTGGGAGCCACCGAAGAGTGTATCGGAGATACGTAGTTTTCTTGGACTTGCTGGTTACTACCGGAGGTTCATAGAGGGTTTTTTCTTAATAGTGGGTCCCATGACTAAGCTGTTGAGGAAAGACTGTACTTTTGTTTGGGATGACCGTTGTCAGAAGAGTTTTGAAGAGTTGAAGAGTCGGTTGACTTCTGCACCAGTTTTGACCGTTCCGAGACCCGGAGTGGAGTACACGGTGTTCAGTGATGCTTCTGGTTTGGGCTTGGGATGTGTTTTGATGCAGGAGGGTCGGGTGATTGCTTATGCCTCCAAGCAGTTGAGAACTCACGAGAGGAACTATCCGACCCATGATCTGGAGTTAGCTGCTGTGGTCTTTGCTCTGGAAATCTGTAGACACCATCTGTACGGTGAGAAGTGTCAGATTTTCACGGATCACAAGAGTTTGAAGTACATCATGACCCAAATGGAGCTTAACATGAGGCAGAGACGCTGGATTGAGCTTCTGAAGGATTATGATTGTACTATTGAGTACCATCCGGGCAAGGCCAATGTTGATGCAGATGCATTGAGCCGGAAGAGAGTGGCTTCTGCAGATGAGGACCCGGTTTCTTATGCTTTGCCTTCCTTGGTGGAGCTGAGGTCGTTGGATGCGCAGTTGGAGGTGGACGTTACTGGGGCGTTGCTTGCCAGTTGAGCATCCGACCGACCTTGCGGGATAAGATCATGGAGTTGTAGTATGGTGATCCTCATTTAGCAGAATTGCGGGATAAGGCTCTCGGTGGAGAGAGTTCTAGTTTCTATGTCCGGGAGGATGGTGCTTTGATGACCGGTGATCGGTTGTGTGTTCCAGATGTCGATGATTTGAGGAGATGGATTATGGATGAAGCGCATAATGCGCCATATGCTATGCATCCTGGTAGCACCAAAATGTACCAGAACTTGAAGAGTCATTATTGGTGGCCCGGGATGAAGAAGGATGTTGCGGAGTTTGTGGCTCGTTGTATGACTTGTCAGCAGGTGAAAGCCGAGCATCAGGCTCCTGCCGGCANTCGATGTTTTGTCCAGTAAATTTGAATTTTTGGACTAACGGTAACTAAAACATCGATGTTCTCAAACCCAACATCGATGTTATTTTGATTCTGTGTAAAACTCATTAAATCATCATGTGAGGAACATCGATGTTTTATAACCCAACATCGATGTTATTTTGCTTCCGTGAAAAAGAGATGAAAACTGATTCTTGAAGAACATCGATGTTTTAAATCCAACATCGATGTTATTTTGCTTCTGTGAAAAATGATTGAAGTTGAGCATTTGAAGAACATCGATGTTATGGAATAGAACATCGATGTTTTTCTTATGCAAAAGTGTTTTCAAATGCAACAGTCATGAGAACATCGATGTTTGGGAATCTAACATCGATGTTATTTGCCTACTGCAAATTTTTGGAAGATTCTTTGAAGGCAGGAACATCGATGTTTAGAAGGCAAGATCGATGTTATTTTGGCTCGGCAAAAACAAATTGAAACTGATAATTTTGGAACATCGATGTTACAAATTAGAACATCGATGTTATGACTAGTTTTAAAAACAACGGTCACTAGAACATCGATGTTTGGGATTCCAACATCGATATTCTGAGCCTTCTGCCTGTTTTGAAGAATTGTGCAAAGGCAGGAACATCGATGTTTAAATCCACAACATCGATGTTCATCAGCTCGAAAAACATTTTTATACTTGGAAATATGTTATGTTATACATGAGCAAAATTCATCTTATTTTGAGCCAATGTCCTAGAAGAGTTGAGTGTTATACCTTGTACAATTTATGGATCTAACTCTTCTTTCTTGGCTCTTCAATTCTTGTGATCATTCACTTTGATCCTTTGCTTCTTGATTGGTTTCTTTTGCTTTGAGGATTGGTTTGAGTTCATTTCTTTTTGCTTCATCTTTGTCATGATTTTGTCAATTATCAAAACCTGCAATGAACCTTGGGTTCTAACAGAAATAAGAGAGCCAGTCAACCCAGCCAAAAGCCAAAGACCTAGTCTTTGCAAATCTGATCGACGAGGGCACCCAGTCAAGTAGGAACCCAGTTAAGAAAGTCAAAGATTTAGTCTTTACAAACCAGAAAGATGAGGGAGTCCAGCCAAAAGCCAAAGACTCGGTCTTTGCACCCAAAAGAGATTCAGCAAACCCGTGAGATGAGCAAACACAAACCAGTAAAATAATGAGAGAACAAGAGGTAAGAGGTAAACAAAAAGCCAAGGACCTGATCCTTGCAATCCTGAGAGGAGCCCAGAACAAACCAACCACGAGACTAGAGAGAACCTTGAATGAATCCAGACCTTGAGAGAATTAGGAGAGAACCCAAAAGTCGGGTCCCAGCACCCGCAAACCGTGAGATGAGGGAAACCATGAGAGAAGCCACCTAGGGGAGGGCACCCAGTTAGGAAAGCCAAGGACCCGATCCCTACAACCCTGAGTAGAGCTCAAAACAAGCCGACTATGAGATGAAGGGCCTGGCCTAGAGAGAAACCAATAAGCTAGGAACCCGGTAAAACCAGATGAGAGAAAAGCCAGAGAGGAGTCCAAACATGAGGAATCCAGACCTAGAAAACCCCAGTTAGAAAAAAGATGAGAAGGAAACCAGACATGAGCAACCCAAATGAGAGAAAGCCATGAGGGTGTCCAAATGCGAGGGAGTCTAGACAAAGAAATGAACTGTGAGTAAAGGTAAGGCAAACCAGAAATGAAGGTATCCAGATATGAGGGAAACCAGCCATGAGGGAGAAAACCGTGAGGGAGTCCAGACATAAGGGAAACCAGCCATGAGGGAGAAAACCATGAGGGAGTCCATACATGAGTGATCCACACTTAAGGAAAACCACCAGTGTGCCAAGGACCCAGCCCCTGCAAACTCAAGATGACCAGACCTTGAGACATACAAGTCAGAAGCCGGGAACCAAGTTCTTGCAATGAGAAAACCAGACGAAAGCCGTGTACCCAGTACCCGCAAAACCAAAGCCGATGACCTAATCCTCGCAAAACCTTGGGATGAGATGATTCCCAAAGACCGAACGATGAATATCCAGCCGACAAGGATGAGGTGATTCCTTGTCAACAACCCGATAGATGAGATGATTCTATCGCCCTAGGATGAGATGATTCTCGAAAACCATAGCTTGGGATGAGATGATTCCCAAACAGAATCCAGTCGACAAGGATGAGATGATTCCTTGTCAACAACTCGATAGATGAGATGATTCTATTGCCCTGGGATGAGATGATTCCCGAAAACCATAGCTTGGGATGAGATGATTCCCAAATAGAATCCAGTTGACTAGGATGAGATGATTCCTTATCAACAACCCGATAGAAGAGATGATTCTATCACCTCGGGATGAGATGATTCCCGAAAACCTGGGATGAGATGATTCCCAAAAACCAAGGGCCAGTCCCTCAAAACTCCCAGGATGAGATGATTCCTGAAGGGGAGCTTAGGATGCTCCAAAACTTTGCGCACACACTACACATTATCATTCAAATTTGGTTGTTCTTTTCTTACGTTATTTCGTCCTTAGTCCCTAAGGACTCATCAACAAGGGGCATTTGTGAACACCCAAATTTGACCAATGAACATTTTACTAAAAGTAGATTGCAGAAAAGCTCAAACTTGAGGTAAATGAGATGATTTGATTTTGAGTTAAGGCATGATAAGAATTTAATTTAGTAGAATTAATGTATTTTGATAATCTAAACTTTTGTGCACTTGAATCTTAGGGTTAATGAGAAGATTTAACCTTAGGGTAAGACATGTAATTAGGTTTATTTACATTAAAATACATTTCATTTTGTTACTTGGGCTCTTTTAGTTGTTTTTAACCCAATCATATTGAGATAATTTATTTTTGGGTTAGAAATGGGTTTAAGAGTCCAAGTTAATTCTTCAGAGTTTATCCAGTTCATTAACACATTTCTTGCAGGCTAATTTTAGCTCTGATTTTCATTAAATTATGATTTAAGTAGATTTTGTGTTTTTGGTATGATTTTGCTTAAAATGGATGTCAATATGTAATCAATCAATTACGAGATGATTGGGGGGAGTAACATTCAAGTAATGGAGTGATTCTGGTCAATTTAGGGGTTAATTACGCGGTAGGATCAAATCATGGCTAAATCAGAGGGGATTGGGACCTAAAAATGGAAAGAACACACAAAACTGAAAAGAGGCGGCGGCCATCTCGGGATGACCGCCATGCTCGGGCGGTCTTGTTCCCATGACTGCCGGGTAGGGCGGTCGTGGGTGTCCTGGAATGATTTTTTCCCCCGATTTTGTTTTTTTTTATCCCACGCGATTTTGGACCAGATTTTCGGGCATAATCTTCACCAATAAGCAGGTCCACGCCCCTAGGCTTCCCAGAACACTATAAATAGGACCCCTCACACACATTTCAAAGTGGACACAATTTTTCTCACACATTTCAAAGTGGACACAATTTTTCTCACACATACACCCATAAGCCGTGAGTGCTTGGAAAAACTCTACCTCTCCAAGTCTATAGATACATTCTTAGGCGGAAAATTTGGAGAAATTTCGTGGGAGGCATCAATAATAGTCCAGCGAGGAATAGTCAAGAAGAAGGTGGGTGTAGAACTCAACCCATTGCAAGGAGCTAGAGGAGGGGCTACAGGAGGTAACACTAAACTCTTTTGATTGATTCATTGCTGATTATGTGTTGATGCTTTTGATGATGTAAGTGGCTGATTTGTGCCATGTTTAGAACTACGTGGCTTTGACCCCGGTCACTCGGGTACGTAGGTAGTCTCGGTTATACAACGGGATGCAAGCCAAATCTTCTTCTTCTCCCCCATTCTTTTATTTTCCACAGTTGCACACTCGCACAAGGTAGCATTTTGCAATTGCACATAGTCTCGACCCAACACGGATGGGTGCCTAACACCTTCCCATCTGTTAGGAACCCCCGATCCCATGACTTTGGTTCGCCATGACCATGTAGCCTAAAGGAGTCACATGAAGGTTTTTCCCAAATTTTGTCCTTAATAAAATTTGGGTGGCGACTCCATTGTCATGGGATTGACCCGAGGAAGAAGGTGAAAGGATTAGGTGAATAGACCCAAGTGATTTTGGGTCGGGTATTCACACTGCCACATGCTCACTCGTCTTTGTTGTCTTCATGCACATCAGCGAGACTATAAAAGAAGCTGCTCACACTCTCTTTTGTAAAGTCTTCCACACTTAGTGCCCAACTCCCAGTAACCTCCCATACCCTCCAACGCAGGCCACCATCATCGCCTGCAAACCAAACTCTCGAAGTCCCCAACTTTCATTTTGTAATGCCCCGGATTTTCATAATTTGATTTGCGAAATTTTCGGAATTTTATTCCAATTTTACCTTCGATAGATTTCCGAGTTTCTGCTTAAGGAAAATAACTATTTTCTTTGGAAATGTCAATTTCAAGTTGGAATTTTTCATGCTTCGGGTTTCGTTGAAGTTGGAATGAGTGTCGGGGTGAAACACGGGACTTGTTGAGGCTTCAATCGAAACTACGCCGTTTGAAAAAAAAAAACTAACCAGCTGCGCGCGTTGACTGAAGTGGGTTGACCGCGCCTCAGTCCGAAACGCCGTCGTTTCGGGACTGGGCCGGCCAACCCTAAAAACTCCCTCTCCCTTTCTCCTCTTTCTCTCTTTTCTTTTCTCTTCTTCCTTTCTTTCCCTCCCGACGGCGTCCCCTTCTCCTTCTTCCTTCCCTCTCTCTCTCCCTCGCATCTCCCTCTCCCTCTCCCACGTTTTTCGTCCGGCTCTCCTCATCCCTACCTTGCTGCTTTCACGCCGCTGCAACCTTGAGCCAGGGAGTCGACCCAACGCGGCATCGAGGACGAGGCTCACACACCGGTCGGGAATGGATGGTGGAGAGCTCGAGGTCGGGTCCACGACGAGTCGCCGTGTCTGGTAAGTGTTGTCGCCCCTGATTTCCTTTCCTCCTTCGTTTTGGTTGTTTTGGGTGAAACCATGTTTGATGAGGGCTTTGTTTTGGGTGGCGGTCATGTTGGGGTTTTGGTGTTGATGGACGGTTGCCGTGGGCGTGTGTGGTTGGTGTTCGTTGGTGGCCGACGTGTGTGTGTGGTGTCGTTTCCGGCAGTAGGTCGCCGGGTTGCTGTTGAGTGCGTGGTTGCGTGTGTCGGTCGGCAGGGGCTGTGTAGAATCATTGGTGGCAAGTTCTTTCCGGGCAGGGAGGTTGCAGGCTCAAATTTTGGGTGTGTTGGACAGTGGGCACTCGAATTCCGGGTAAGGATCCACTCTGTAAGTTTCTTTTGTAATTCGTTTTATGGATCTGTAGGGTATTGTGTTGTGAAATTGTTTGTTGTGAGGTGAATATGGGTTGGATGTTTTGTTTTTGGCAGTTTGGGTGAATTTCGGCAAGGTCACCGGAATCCGGCGAGGCTCGGGATTTTTCCGGCGAAGGCTCGGGTTTGTTCCGGCGAGCGGGTTATCCTCGGATTCTTATTCGGCTTCTTCCACGGTATTACCTGATGTTGTGTAATTTGTATTCATACATGGCATGTACTTCTAATTTCGGATTGGGATATGTATTGTTGGTAATATACATAATAGAAATCGAGAATGGGAAGTGTGTGGAATATGGCCGGCTTACCGACGCGGGTAGAACCTTTAGGACGGTAACTCGGGCTCAGGTAAGACCCTTAAATGGAAATTGGTCCGAATCGGGCCTAGGCCCGATAATGTGTTTTTTATAACTTAACTTGATAACCATTAGACCTAGATGGGCTTTAGGCCCGGGAATTCGTTAAGGACATAATGAATGGGCCATGGGCCCGGGGAACTACTTATGGACTTAGTTGGGCTTAAGCCCGGTGAACCATAGGTCCCGATACTCGGAGTTTAGGTGCGAGAACATCTTGTCGGGCTTAGACCCGGAAATTACATAATTGGCTAGCTAGGGACAGGTTTAACTCAGTTGAGCATTTAGTTATCATGCATGCACGGTTTGGTTGAAATTGTTTTGTAATATTTGTGTGTGCCGGTATTCAGGCACGGGTAATACCTCGGGAGCTGGTGGATCTGTCTTGGGGAAGGCTCCACAGGATAATCGACGTTGAGGTGACTTTATAAGTCTTTTTATGTTTGTATGCATGTGCTTGTTAGATTGGTCCGTTTGAGTTGCATGCCTTGTTTGCTAACATGCTGTGATCCGTATTGTGTGCCTATGTGTTACTATTTGCTGGATGAGCATGACTTTTAGATTGTTATGGAATATGACATGTGGAGTGATTTTGGGTGATTTGTGTGATGTATTGTGGGTCGGAGACTCGGATACTTGATTGAGTTGATAATTCACACAACCCTGTTAAATCACAACTCTTGGCACACATGAACTCATAATATATGAATAAGAATAATGTACAGTAGAAGATAGGCTACTGTGTGCTGATGACCGGTTGGTTCGAGCGGGAAGTGATACCCCTCGGGTTTGCATGAGGGATAGCATGATATATGCGGTTTAGTATATGGGTCTGTGATGACCGGTTCTAGCTCCCTCCTTCTACCTCCCCCTTTCTACCTCCCTCTTTCTCTCTGTCTCTCTCTCTCTCTATGGATATGTTTGGGCTTCGTGCCTGGTTATATTGGGCTTATGCCTGGTTGTCTCATGAGACGGGACCGACCTCGACGCACACAGTAGGGGGCCCTGAATAATAAATATAATAAGAAAACTTAACTCACATCAGATGAGAAATACAAACTGTTTGCTATATGTGGTTGGCATGTTAGTACTGGTTATTGTATGTTTGCATACTAGTCTTGTTTATCTACTTTCCTTTCGAACTTGCTTTGCACACCTACATAACTAGGTTTATACTGCTCACTGAGTAGGCGACTCACATAATCGCCAACGTTGTTTTTCAGACTCTTAGTTAGCGTGCAGTCTCTTCCTTCCTTTCTGGAGTACGGGCGTGGATATCCCAGCAGGTAGCTGTGCTTCATCTCCCGGTTGGATCCATAGAGTCGGCATGCATATCATTTTATTTCTTTTTCTTTTACTTTGACTATTTCTTCTGCTGCATTGGATTTTGTTGAGATGTCATTATTGATCTTGATTACTTTATCGGCGGGATGCTGGGATTTGATATTTGATGATGTTTCGGCAAGATGCCGGGTTGACTTATGGCTTTGTTAGCCGGTTTATTTTGTTCTTTATGACATCTCGGTTTATTAAGAATTTCAGATAATGTTTTGGAATTGGATCTTGTGTTCCGGGTTTCAGGGGCATTTTGGTAAATTCCTTTTGAATAAGTATTTTATTTGTAAAATTGGGACACGGGTGTCTCAGCTTGGTAGCAGAGCAGGCTTCAGATCCTTGGTTTTCAAAAGTGTTTTAAACTTTGTTTTCAAGTGATTTCTGTTTAAGCTTGTTTCCAGATTTATAACTTTAAAAGTGTTTTGACTCATTTGCATTCATATAGGCGTTGATATGGATCACCAGGGGCAGCACAATGCTGAGGATGACGCCGCTACTCATGTCTCTGACAATGTGTCGGTGATGCAGGTTCCCGTTGGTCAGGTGAACAATGATGCAGCAGGGAATAATGATGTAGGTGGAGGAGGACAGAATGTTGTGCCACCTGTACCACCTGTTGTGGACCCAGCGTTCCAGCAGTATCAGGCCTTTTTGCAGTGGCAACAGTTCCAACTGTTTCAGCAGGAACAGCAGGGTGCCTAGCCGGTAGCACCTGTTGCGGCAGGTGGTATGGAGAGTGGTTACAAACACATGGATAAGTCAGCTGTGAAGGAATTCTCTGGTGAAGAGGGCAAAGCCAAGGAGTTTGATGATTGGTTCCGCCAGGTGGAGAATGTTCTGGAGAAGTTCACCTGTGCACCTGAGCAGAGGGCTCGATTTGCGGCACACAAGTTCACGGGATATGCTTTGACATAGTGGCAAGAACTTGTGGCCAACCTACCGAAGCCTGTGGAGATGCCTTGGGAGGATTTCAAGGAGAAATTCTACAAGGAGTTTCTTACTGTTGGATTTCTGGAGGAGCAGAAGAAGCATTTTCTTGAGGTGAAGCAAGAACTAGAGGAGACTGTTTCAGCGTTCAGGATCTGGTTCAGCATCCTTCTCTCTTATGCTAGGGAGTTTGTGCCCGATGAGGTGACTAAGTGTAGGCGGTTTGTTAACAGCTTACGTACAGAGTTGGCGTTAGCTGTGGCAGGTGGAGGGCACAAGACTTGGGAGGCAGTTTGTGAGGCTGCTTTTGATGCTGAGAGAGTTCAGTTGATCAGGAAGGAGGCTCGGACAGCCGAGCAGAGGAAGCAGTCATCAGCTTCAGGACAGAAGAGGCAGTATTCTGATGCCGGAGGTGCTGATTATTCGGATGGATAGGGTTCTTCTTACCTGGGTTCGAAGAAGTCCCGAGGGTAGAGTTATCAGGGTGGACCAGGCAGATCCTCGGGAGGACGGTCCTATCAGTCTGGCTCTCAAGGACGGGGTTTCTCAGCACGATTCTCGGGTACATACTGGTATTGCAATAAGCCGAGACACGAGAAGTCTTCTTGCTACAAGTGGATTAAGGATAGTGGTGGCAGTGGTTCCCAGTATACAGTACAGAGTTCTATGGCCAGTGGTGCTGTTTCTTTTGGTCCGAACAGGGGTGGCGGATAGTAGGGTTGAGGTCGTGGGGGTTCTGGAGCTCCGAACCGCGGGGGTGCGACTCAGTCTGCTGCAGCTCCTAGGGTTTATGCCATCACCCGAGAGGAGGCTGCTGATGCTCCAGAGGTCATAGCAGGTACCTTTATGGTTTTTGGTCAGTATGCACATGCTTTAGTTGATCCAGGTTCAACACACTCTTTTGTATCACGTGCATTCATGACCACTTATAACATAGAAGATGATAATCTTAGTAGACCCCTGAGAGTCCGTTTACCCACTGGTGACATAGTAGCGGTTGATCGAGTTTGTAGAGAAGTATCGATAGAGTATGATAGTGAGAGTTTTCCTTCTGATCTTGTTGTCATGGACTTGGGAGAGTTTGATGTTATCTTAGGCATGGATTGGTTGTCTAGACACCAGGCAGTAGTTGATTGTCGGGCCAGGGAAGTATCTTTGTCTTCTCTGTTGGGGCGTAGATTGGTGTTCGTTGGGGAGCGAAGAGCTCTATCGGCGTGTTGTATCTCGGCCATCCAAGCTTTCAGGATGATCCGAGAGGGTTGTGATGCTTTTCTAGCTCATGTGGTTGATTCTTCGGTACCAGTACCTGGAGTGGAGGATATCCCAATTGTTCGGGAGTTTCCCGATGTATTTCCTGATGATCTACCTGGGTTGCCTCCGGAGCAGGAGGTGGAGTATACAGTTGACTTAGTACCGGGAGTTGCACCTATTTCTATACCGCCCAACAGAATGGCTCCGACAGAACTTCAGGAGTTGAAGAAACAACTGGAGGAGTTATTGGATAAGGGTTTCATTAGACCGAGCATCTCACCTTGGGGTGCCCCGGTCTTGTTTGTGAAGAAAAAGGATGGCAGTATGCGGATGTGTGTAGGCAGTTGAACAAGGTGACTGTGAAGAACAAGTACCCTTTGCCTAGGATTGATGACTTGTTCGATCAGTTGCAGGGTGCATCCGTATTCTCGAAGATTGACCTGCGATCTGGTTACCATCAGGTTTGAATTGCAGAACAAGACATACCTAAGACTGCGTTCCGCACTCGGTATGGTCATTATGAGTTTGTGGTTGTTCCTTTTGGTCTGACGAATGCACCGGCAGTATTCATGTGTATGATGCAATAGGTCTTCCATGAATTTCTAGACCGGTTTATGGTAGTGTTCATTGATGATATTTTGGTCTACTCGAGTAGTAAGGCCGAGCATGAAGACCACTTGAGACAGGTTTTGCAGAGGTTGAGGGAAGAGCAGCTCTATGCCAAGCTCAGCAAGTGTGAGTTTTGGTTGGATGAGGTCGCGTTTCTTGGGCATATTGTTTCCGGTGAGGGCGATAAGGTGGATCCGGCCAACATTAAGGCAGTCATGGATTGGGAGCCACCGAAGAGTGTATCGGACATACGTAGTTTTCTTGGACTTGCTGGTTACTACCAGAGGTTCATAGAGGGTTTTTCCTTAATAGCGGGTCCCATGACTAAGCTGTTGAGGAAAGACTGTACTTTTGTTTGGGATGACCGTTGTCAGAAGAGTTTTGAAGAGTTGAAGAGTTGGTTGACTTCTGCACCGGTTTTGACCGTTCCGAGACCCGGAGTGGAGTACACGGTGTTCAGTGATGCTTCTGGTTTGGGCTTGGGATGTGTTTTGATGCAGGAGGGTCGGGTGATTGCTTATGCCTCCAAGCAGTTGAGAACTCACGAGAGGAACTATCCGACCCATGATCTGGAGTTAGCTGCTGTGGTCTTTGCTCTGGAAATCTGTAGACACCATCTGTACGGTGAGAAGTGTCAGATTTTCACGGATCACAAGAGTTTGAAGTACATCATGACCCAAATGGAGCTTAACATGAGGCAGAGACGCTGGATTGAGCTTCTGAAGGATTATGATTGTACTATTGAGTACCATCCGGGCAAGGCCAATGTTGATGCAGATGTATTGAGCCGGAAGAGAGTGGCTTCTGCGGATGAGGACCCGGTTTCTTATGCTTTGCCTTCCTTGGTGGAGCTGAGGTCGTTGGATGCGCAGTTGGAGGTGGACGTTACTGGGGCGTTGCTTGCCAGTTGAGCATCCGACCGACCTTGCGGGATAAGATCATGGAGTTGTAGTATGGTGATCCTCATTTAGCAGAATTGCGGGATAAGGCTCTCGGTGGAGAGAGTTCTAGTTTCTATGTCCGGGAGGATGGTGCTTTGATGACCGGTGATCGGTTGTGTGTTCTGGATGTTGATGATTTGAGGAGATGGATTATGGATGAAGCGCATAATGCGCCATATGCTATACATCCTGGTAGCACCAAAATGTACCAGAACTTGAAGAGTCATTATTGGTGGCCCGGGATGAAGAAGGATGTTGCGAAGTTTGTGGCTCGTTGTATGACTTGTCAGCAGGTGAAAGCCGAGCATCAGGCTCCTGCCGGCAAGTTGAGATCTTTGACTATTCCGCAGTGGAAGTGGGAGCATATCACTATGGACTTTGTGATCGGGTTACCAAGGACCCGGGGTCGACATGATGCCATCTGGGTCATTGTTGACAGGTTGACCAAGTCAGCTCATTTTGTTTGTGGCTCGTTGTATGACTTGTCAGCAGGTGAAAGCCGAGCATCAGGCTCCTGCCGGCAAGTTGAGATCTTTGACTATTCCGCAGTGGAAGTGGGAGCATATCACTATGGACTTTGTGATCGGGTTACCAAGGACCCGGGGTCGACATGATGCCATCTGGGTCATTGTTGACAGGTTGACCAAGTCAGCTCATTTTCTACCGATTCAGCAGACGGATACAATGGATAAGCTGGCGAGGTTGTATGTTTCGGGTATTGTCCGTCTACATGGAGTTTCACTATCCATTGTGTCGGACAGGGATCCGAGGTTTACGTCTTACTTCTGGAAGAGCTTACAGTCAGCTTTGGGTTCTAAGCTGAATTTCAATACTGCATTCCATCGGCAGACCGATGGGCAGTTAGAGAGGACCATACAGACGCTGGAGGATATGCTTAGAGCATGTGTGCTCAACTTTAGTGGTTCTTGGGATGAGACTTTACCTTTAGTTGAGTTTGCCTATAACAACGGGTATCACTCCAGTATCGGTATGGCGCCTTATGAGGCTTTGTATGGGTGGAAGTGCCGTAGTCCGATCTGTTGGGATGAGGAAGGTCTGAGACAGGTGATTGGTCCGGACCTAGTCCAAGAGACTGTTGATCAGATCGAGGTGGTTAAGCAGTGCATGAGAGCTGCTTAGAACCGGCAAAAGAGTTTTCCGGTTGGGAGGAAGGGAAAGTTGAGCCCTCGTTATATTGGTCCATATGAGATCATGGAGCGGATTGGTCCGCTGGCCTACAGATTGGCTTTACCGGAGGAGCTGTTGCGCATACATGATGTATTCCATGTTTCGATGCTGAATCGTTATCGGTCTGATCCTAGTCGTGTTGTATCTCCGACAGAGGTGGAGGTTTTTGAGGATTTGACCTATGTTGAGGAGCCGGTGGAGATTTTGCCTCAGGAGATGCGGTAGTTGAGGAGTCGTACCATTCCTATGGTTCGGGTTCGGTGGAGCCGTCATTCTCCGAATGAGGCTACTTGGGAGGTTGAGTCCCATATGAGAGAGCAGTATCCACATCTGTTCTGATTTTTTTTATATCTTGTAATTTCGAGGACGAAATTTCCTTAAGTGGGGTAGAACTGTAACGCCCCGGATTTTCATAATTTGATTTGCGGAATTTTCGGAATTTTTATTCCAATTTTACCCTCGATAGATTTCCGAGTTTCTGGTTAAGGAAAATAACTATTTTCTTTGGAAATGTCAATTTCAAGTTGGAATTTTTCATGCTTCGGGTTTCGTTGAAGTTGGAATGAGTGTCGGGGTGAAACGCGGGACTTGTTGAGGCTTCAATCACCGTGTTTCACCCCTCCACCTTCCTCCTCAATCGCCGCATTGTCACCAGCCAAGAGACGAGCTTGACATCGCCACACAAGGAGCTGCCTCTTTCCGCCATCACCTCGCAACTGGGGCTGCAAATGAGCCAAGTTGTTCGCGAACAACTCGAGGCTCAGCTCGATTATGGCTCGTTTGAGCCTAACTCATTAAAAAAAACGAGTTGAGCCTGAACTTGTTAGTAAAAAACTCGAAACTAAATGAGCCGAGCCCGAGCTTACTGAAACTTAATTTTATATGATATAATAGTTAATATGAATGATTACTTAAATTATTAATTAATAATATTATTTTTTTCACGACCTTGACTTGTAATTATTGGTTCGTTTATAGCTCAATAACGCTTGCTAAACGAGTTGAGCTTGAGCCAAGCCTTAGCGGAGCTTGGGCCTACCAGATTCTTAACGAGCCAAGCTTGAGCTTAGTTTCTAAGCTTGAGACGAACATGAGCTGAACTTGAGCTTAGTTAAATTTTCACGAGCCGAGCCTGAGCCTTCTAAAGTTTGACTCGGCTCGGCTCATTTGTAGCCCTACTCGCACCTTACAACTAATATGTGATTAAAACAAGTGATTTTTGTTGTTAATCCAAGATTTAAATGAAAGGATTATTCTAGAAATATCTCTTTACAACAACTTAGGTAGTTGTATTTGAAAGAATTAAAGGCTATCCCATGCGGTATATATGATCTTCAAATGTTTTTTTAAAATATTATTTTGTTAATATTAGCAAAGATGACAATAAAGTGGTCTGACTGGTTAGTAAAATGTGTGAAATCCAACATCCATCATGTAAATATACAAAAATATTTTGTAACAATTTAATTTTTTATTTTTATTATCCAGTAAAAATGTATGAAACTCAAACAAATGTTACTATTTATGGCTTTACTATACACGTTCTTACTTTTAAACCCCATTGTTTCTCTTCATTCATTGGTCCCGTAATTGTTTCTAGTTCTCTCTGTTCTTTTATTTCATTATTATATATAGTAACATTTTTAATTGCATCATTTGATTGTAATTTCTCTTTACTATATATTATGTCATAAAATATTCTAAAATAATGCTCAACACCAATACATGGACAATAAAATAATTTATAAAAATTAAAATTGAAGAGGGCAATGAACCCGACGTGAATCGAACACGCAACCTTCTGATCTGGAGTCAGACGCGCTACCATTGCGCCACGGATCCACTTGTATTGATAATTAATTTCATAGCTATGTATACAATCTACTTTCTTTTTTTGAGCTTAATTAGCAGTTTTGCTTCAGGAGTTCGGACATATATAGTATACCTCGGTAGTTCGGTCCGACAGCTCAAACATAGAGTTATTTAGTTTGGTCCTTTATTTATTGGAACTGTTAAATTCCATACCAAACTATATGTAATTCATGTAATAATTTAAAAACTTCACAAATTTAATCTGAAAAATTAAAAGAGAGGACATATCTCCTATTTAAATTTGTTAACCAACTTGGTTGAATTTGTAAATGTTGAAAAACTTGTTTATAAAATTCAGATCCTGCATAGATAAATATATTTTTTTTTTTTATAAGTCTGCACAGATAGATATTAAATGAACTTATAAGGAAGTATCTGGTGTGAACAACTCGGTCCCTGGCCCAAATTTAAGACATATATACAAGGGTTTAAGGTTTAGGCTTCGAATATGCTTTTTATGGTTTGAACATCGAATGATTCGGTTCGGGTAGAGCAATCATATTGAGGGGTAATTTATTCCTTTAGTATGAAGGAATAATTTAGTAAATTGGTTTTTCGTTATGTAAATGATTTTTTGGTTGGTGCTACGTGCTAATTCTGTCTTCAATTTAAGAAGTTAAAATCAATAACTACTGTATTACCGAAGTTTAAAGATTCAATTGGCAAATAATTTGCTAAACGTATTGCAAATTTCAGAGATTGTAGGTTTATAAAATTTAGATTCCTGCATAGATATTACATGAACTTATAAGGAACTATCTTGTGTAAACAACTCGGTCCCTGGCCAAAATTAAAAACATATATACAATTCGATACTTGATCGAATATGCTTGATTTTGAACATCAAATGATTCGGTTCGGGTAGAAATTGCTCACTCTATGCAAGTCAACGGATGAACAGAGCAATCATATTGAGGGGTAATGTATTCCTTTAGTATGAAGGAATAATTTAGTAAATTGGTTTTTCATCATGTCAATATTTTTTTGGTTATGAATTTAGTATCTATAAATTCTGTATTACCTAAGTGAAAAGATTCAATTGGAAAATAATTTGGTAAACATATTGCAAACTTCAAAGATTGTAGGAACAAGTTAATTTTTATTTATGAACTCATAATGGGAAAGAGATCATTACAACTGCAACTGCAAAATTAGTAGCAGCAAAGAGGATATCTAGCTAGCTACTAAAATATACTTGCAGTGGGAATGAAACAATGTCATCTCCAATAGTGATTGTATGGCG
>JAKUCV010007032.1:0-97565 GCA_028386065.3 Turnera subulata | reverse complement strand
TGACAGTAGGATGATGGGCTTCAACTTCAGCTCCTCTCCAAGCTTGATCACTCGATCTTCCAACAACTCAATATTCAAAAGTGCTTGAACTTGTTGTTGCAGCTGATCTTTGATCGTCTTGGACCGAGCCCGTGTCATTGGACCCGTAGGAATCACCAACTCGCCAGCTCCCTGAGTGCCCGCATCCATGTCTGCATCACATATGCACGAGGACAAAATAATCCTTTTCCTTTTTCTTTTCTGTTTTTGCTGTACTGAAAGTCAAGTTCAATGATTTTTGTTGTCATTGCGAGTCATTGCTATTTTGTTGGATTCACTCGTAGGAAGCAGGTAAGTTTTTTTTTATAAACTAGGTTTTGTACATGTGCGATGCACATGCTATAGTATTATTTTTTAAAAATTATCATTATGAAAATTTAATTAAAATAATAATGTAAATATTAATGTTTAATAATAGCATTCATCAATGTAATAACAAAATAATAAAATTGTTTAAAGAAAAAAATCATAAAAGATTTTGTAAATATTACTTATAGTAAAGTATTTTATAAGGTAGTAACAATAATTTATACATCCTCTTCTCCAATGCAAATTATGAAACACCCCGACCCAAATTTACCCAACAAACAGTAATTACCAAACAACAGTGCCGACACGTGGCACAGACAGTAATTACAACAGGAAAATCTGGCCCAACGGCCCAAAGATAATATCATAACACTCGACTCAATAATTTATAAGGTAGTAACAATAATTTATACATCCTCTTCTCCAATGCAAATTATGAAACACCCCGACCCAAATTTACCCAACAAACAGTAATTATTACCAAACAACAATGCCGACACGTGGCACAGACAGTAATTACAACAGGAAAATCTGGCCCAATGGCCCAAAGATAATATCATAACACCCGACTTCGGGAATCTCAATAACAACAGCACAACGGAAACATTTATAACTCAATGTCAATATATGCAAAGCCGATGCAACTAATGGATCCGAGTCCTGCCCGAGGGGTGCGCCGCAGCTTGCCTCGTACGTTCCTGCACTACAAACAGCTCATCCTACGGGATGAAACCCCGCAGGCGAGGGGTGTGTCCGAAGTGCTTACCGACGAAGGATAAACAGAGATATGCAGGCAACCATAATACTTTCGAAGAAAATACAGGCAAAGACAAGTCAGAGATTCTACCAAAATACGACTGAGCCAAGACCAAAAGAATATTTATTTTTATTACCAATTTTATCTTCCGGGCCCCTGTCACTGGACAAGCTAGGGTCGTACCTGGTTATTAACTAATTCCGGATGCCAGGCCAAAACACAATCCGGGATCAACATCCCAATAACAACCAATCCGGGATCAACATCCCAATATCCAAATCATTCGGGATCAACATCCCCAATAACCAAACCAAACCGGCCATGACACCACAGAACTAGCCTCTAACCATCAAGTCGTACCACTACTTTCCAAGTGACAATACAGTCGTCAACACAACTTCCAATTATCCAATTATCTCATCATATCAGTTTATCCATAATCAATAAATCAACAACAACAACAGTAACACCACAAACAAACTCAATTGGCTCAGCAGTACAATCAAGCAAATAATTACCAGAGAAACAAACACAGTATTATGTGCAACATATCAAAGGTTATCCATCCTCACCTGATGTGTCTCTGAAACCGACATATGGTCAAACCTCGTTACACTATATGTATATATAGAAACACAATAATCACTTATAATGCACAACAAAATGATTATGCATGATACCGGTTTAACATTTATTAGATGGCTTATCTTTACCGGTTCATTTTATTATCTCCATAATTACCTTATTACCAGATAGTTCATCCAATTTGGTAGAAATCATTTGATTAAATATATCAAGCCAAGATTTCAAAATATACTTGATTTAGATCAAAACCCAAACCGAGTGTCCAAGCCGGTATCCCGTCCTTTATATCGTTTACGACATGAAACATATGTATGCAAATACATCGTATATACAAAATTATATTTAATAAATAAGTCGAATCGTGACCCATACTCGTGGTCTATTCAATACTATTTCATAAGGTAATTATCCTCGATCAAACATTAATAACAAATGCATATTTATTTAATAACTAATGATTGTAAAATAGTGGCAACGATAAATGCGCCAAAATAATATACCCAATAATATACCCGTAGTCCATAATATGAAGTAATATACTTTAAAGTAATTACTCCTGTTAGAATAATAATAATAAATACGCATACATTTGGTAAACAATGGTCAATAATAATTTGAGTAGTGCAAACGATAAATATACAGTAATAATATATATTCGTTAATAACAAAAATCAGTGGTCGAAATATTATAACCTTGAATAAAATAAAATCTTAGATAAATAATACTTCAAAACAATATTCTGTTAGTAAAACCGTTACATGAAAACAATACCATTGATACTAAATTAACGAAAATAATACCATTGATAATAAATAAACTTAGCCGATCATATGGTAGGAAATAGTTGCATTGTAATGTTGCAAAAGAAATAATCTTTTCCAAATACGTTTGTGCCTATATAACTAGCAAACTTAATAGGGTTAACAGTAGTAATACTATAGCTCATTAAATAATATAACAAATGTTTAATATTTAAATAGAATGAAATTCATACATAATAATATAGCAGATAAATATAAAATCACTGGCTGAAAATAATACAACCGATAATAAGATAACATAATAGATTTATAACATTTCATCAAACCAATAATACAAAATAAACAACATACGTCCGGTTCATATTAATATTCTAAAAGTATAATAATAAAACATCTTATGGCCATAAAGTAAATTCCGTTCAGATATATATACTCATCAAACTTATAAATACATAATTGAATCCAAATAGATGATATCGTTTTTAATCCTTAAATTAAATCATTTACCACTTAATTATATAATTCGTCCATATGTATATATATATATATATATATTACTCATCCATCGGTTTCGTTATTAGGTCCGTCAAACACGTATATGTCACGGGAACATGGGCCTCCGCACGTTCGGCCCGTTTTCGAGTCCGTTGTGCAAATCGAGCCCAAACCCGAGCTCATGGTGTAAACAAGCCCGAGGAATTACCACGTCCAGATATCTCGTTTCGCCTGCTGGAAAGTCCCGTGCCTTCGCCGGAAAATACTTGAGACTGTCGGAAACTCGCGGGTTCCGGCAGGTACTGTTCACGACAGCAAAATATCCCCAATACGCCCACTGTTCATTGCTCGTCGCCCAACAAAAACACCAAAGCCACACCACCAGGACAACAAGTCGGTCATCAGTAAGCACCCCATCCCCTCGGCCACACACAGGTGACCGGTATTCCACCACACCGTGGCATCCACAAGCCGGGCATCACCATCTACAACCATAGCAGCATCATTGGAGACATCGCAGACCACCCCGACCACACAATACCACAGCCAATTATCACAGAGCCACAACAAATCAAACCAATCAGACCAAAACTCACAACCTGATTAAAAGGAAAGAGAGAAACTGTGGAGGGAGGAGGAGTGAAGGGAGGAGGAGTAGAGGTCGCGATGTGTTCTTACCCACACATCAACGGGGACGGCGGCAGCGTGCAGTAGATCGGGGCGAGGGAGAGGCACACAGAAACTGGAAAGAGGAGCGGAGGCGACATAGGCAGCGATGTCGCTCCTCTGCTCGGTGGTGGCGGCAGATCGAGAAGAGCTAGGGGAGGAGAGGTCAACCCCTCTGCGTCCGGCGGTGGCTTGGCTCAGTCCCTCGGTGGTGGTGGCAACGTCGTCTGGCAGCAGCGGCGCCGGCTGTGGAGCGAAGGCGGCAGTCAGAGGCAGAGGCGGCGACGCCTTGCTGCAGGAAGGACGGCGCGGCGAAGGAGGAACGACGAGGAGGCGGCGTCACTGGTGGCTGTCATCGGCAGCAGCAGGGCAGAAGGAAAAGGAGAGGAGGAAGGAGAAGAGAAAGAGAAAGGAAGAAGAGGGTGATGGTGATGGCAGTGAAGACGTGTGTGGTCCGAGGCAAGGGAAGGAGAAGGCGAAGAGATGTGTGTGATTGGAGGTAAGGAGCCGGTGAAGATATAAGGGAAGAAAAGGAGAAGAAGACAAGGAAAGGGGAAAGGGGGGGCCGGTGTGAAGAAATTATGGGAGAGAGAAGGGGAAAAGAAAGAAGAAAAATGGAAGGAAGAAGACAAGGAAAGAGAGGCTGGAAAGAAAGAAAGTGAGGAGAGGGCCGACGGCTGAGGAAAAAAAATGAGAAGGAGAAAAGAAAGAAAAGAAAGGGAAAGGAAGAGAAAAGAAAGGAAGAATGGTCACGTGGCAAGCCACGATTGGCCGGATCGAATTTTCGTGTCGAGAAATGTGATCATAAGAGGGGTATTCCCGTTTTTTGAATTTTCCGTCTCGGAACCAAAAATACAACTTAGGCTCGGAAAATCTCATCGGTTTCCCCGAGCGTTGTCCAAGTCTCGGAACTGAAAACCAAGGCTCGGTTAGTTGTAAAGGAGGCTCGAAAATCCAGAGTAACCATCGGAATTAAATTCCGAGGCTCGGTTATTCCCGGAAAAACCCTCGGTAAAACTCGGTCCGATAGAATTCATCGAATTACGACGTTTAAATTTCTTTTTAAATTATAACTAGTAAATTATGCAACAAAAATACCATATCGGGATAATAATAATATCACTATTAATGTTTGTTAGAAAAATAATAAAAGTAATGGTAGCGAAAATAACAATAGTAATAGTTTTGAGAGTAGTGAAAATAATAATAAAAATAATGAAAATTGATTCGGATTGGTAAAATATTTAATTAACCGCGATAAAATTTTATTAACCACCGTAAAAGTAAAAACAGTTTGGTAAAAATCATGAAAATTTTACCCGGATCGTTACAAATTAAACTTCTTTCTTTTGTCATTTCTATATGTTCTTTTCAATTGCTTTATTTATCTTCATTAAGAAGATAAAATCTTTACTTTGACAATTGATGAGCTTTTGAATGCACTAAAAAATATTAAATAATTAAAATTTCTAATAATTATTAAAATATGTTATTCAATTATCAATTATTTTTCTTAGCATTCGACACTGTTACATAATAGTTACATTATATCCGAATAGTAATTTTGATAAATATTCTATTTTTTATGAGACATTTTTTATTCTATATCCGTATTATTTTTTTATTTCTATCTTCCTCCTTTTCACTATACGTATTGATCATATTTATTTTTAAATTTTAGTTCGTGCACCATTTGTGCCGAAATTTTCTACACAGTTGATTTTTCTTTTTTTTTTTTCATACTAGTCGAGGAGAGTGAGACTCGAACCCGAGACCTCACTCCTCTTGTGCTTTTGACACAAGAGTGCCAATGAGCTACAAGCCCATTAGTTTTTTACACAGTTGTTAATATTCTCCTATTTTTTTTATATATTTCTATTATTTATACAAAATAATTAGTTTTTTGCATTATTTACTTGCACAAATATTTTTAATTTATTACCTTAACCTACCTCCAAAAAAATTTTATACCGATATATTTTTCACTACCCTTTTACATAAATAATTATTTTATTTAAAATTCATATTAATTATATATTATTTAACTTTTTACTTTAATTTTCACGTATAAATTTTATAGATTTGCTTTTTTGACACTTTAATTAATTACATAAGTGTTATATTTATCAAAAATAGTTTTTAAAGTTTTTTAAGAATTTAATCATTAATTTTTATCTTCACAAAAGGTTTTTTTAAATTAATTTTTTCAATTTTCTCTTAATAGTAATATTATTGTGTTTAAAATTTTATATTAATTCTTTGTTCTCCTAATTTTTTTCATTTGCTTACTTATATATACTTTTGGTTTAATGACTGAAAATTTTATTTTTTATATAACTTGATAATATCATTAATTATTAATAAATATTTGATTATTTTCTATTTTAACACTCTCATATTTTACATTGATTTTAGATTTATCTATAATAATTTTCTGTACGATTTTTTTTTTCTTTTTAATTCTTTGGGAAGTAAATTTTTTTATTTTCTTAGAATACTATTGTACAAGGGTTTATATTGTGTGAAATTTTTTTTCTATGAGTCCATCATTTATGTTAATTATTTCTATTTCTATTTATTCTTTGAAACTTATTTTTTATTTACTTGTATTATGTCTAAATTTCTAAGATATCTATCTTAATACCTGGTAAATTTTTTTACGTATATTTTGGTTATTTGATTATTTTAATATTATACTATTTTGATTGGAAGTTTCATAAAATAGGAGAATTATTAAAAAATAGTAATTTTAAATTTATAAAATAATTTTATTTTTAAGTTGCAATATACTATATGAATAATATTCTAGCTCTTATTTTTTGTTCATATCTTTTTGTAAGTTTGATGATTAATTTAATATTTATTTTATTCTAATTATTTTTATTTTAAATTTTATTGTATGAAAAATATATTTAAATACATTTATTTTTCGAGAATCGTTCTTTATTTTAGGGTAAATTTTTTTATAATTAATTTTTATAAATGCTTAAATTTTTATAATATCTCTTTTGGCATGTCATTGTTTTTACATATATATATGTATTGATTATTTAATTATTGTCATATTATCCCTTAGGAGATTCATAATATTTATTTAATTCTTTCCATATTGATTCTTTATATTTACTTTAATATATAATGTCTTATAGTATTTTTTATTTTAAAAGGTTATTATATTAAAAAAATTTACTATTTTGTGAGAACTTCGTTCTTTGTATTATGTTCTTAGTCATTACGGTGAGATTATTACATATTAGAATTATTTAATATGGTTTTAATTGGTAATCTGGTACGGCTTACATGTTTTCTACAAGTTGAGTATCCCTCGTGATAGGAAGTTGTGCATCCTTATGAAATTATTACATATTAGAATCGCTTAATATGGTTTTAATTTCGTTCTTCGCTCTTCTCCGGTATGTTCTTCTTTTTATATAGATTTAGAGTCAGTTAATATAGTTTTATTTCGTTCTTCGTTCTTCTGCGATACGTTCTTCTTTTTATATAGATTTTTTATATTTTTATATAATTATTTCTTGCAATCTTTAGTCATTACGTTGTTGATAATAAGTATATTTATCATTATTCTTGGTTCTTTGAGTATTCTAATTTTCTTCATAGTTTTTTATGCTTTTTCATATAATTATTTATATTAATTATTTACATTAATTTTGTGCAGTTATAGAGGAATACCATAGAGGACTATTATGGTGAAATTTGACAAAAAAAATTATTGTAGGAGACTATATGTCATTCATTAGCGTATGATGTGTCATTCATTATTTGTTATTCGATATATAATTATCAAGTAGGGGTATATCTGTCTTTTAATTTCGGTGTTTTTTTTTGTGACTTCGTGCTTTTATATATAGTATAGATTTGTCGAAAAAAAAATATCCCTCGTCTCTAATTCGAAAGGCATATATTTAAAAATTAGAATAAGGGGTTGGCTCTTTGGGCCTGTCAATTAAGTGCCTACACACAAGTTTGATCAGGCCTTCAGCCTCGACTTTTCGTGGTTGATGCAGCTTGGCAGTGGAGTTTGGGTTCCTTCAATCTGGACTTTATTCATGAAATAAGAGAGTACAAAGGATGTGTTACATTTGTGAAAATTTTTTTTGATTGCTAACTATTAAGGCCCAAAAGCTTAAGCTTGAAATTATTTGTTAGCCACTAACTTAATGCATATATACCCAAAGACTTTTCTCATTCACTTCTCATGTGGGACTTAGATCATCACACAAAGAGTTTAATATAGTTAGTCCTGGACAAAAAGAGGAAATTAAGCGAGCAATTGAATGTGCAGTAATGTTAGCATTTAAATGTATAAAAGCAAGGGAGCAATGATTCAATGAACACAAAAAGGAACAAAAGGGAATTATCCCAAATTCTTCCGAGAGCTAACGAATCACGCTTGAACATCAGATTTTAAAATCAGGTTTGTGTTAGAATAATTACATTATGCCTCAAATATCTTGATAAATTATTAGACAATCAAGAACAATAATCACGTATAGAAGCAAGGCGTACCTGAATACATGATGAACAAACTCGAGTATTGACCGGGGAGCATTGGGAGCTTCCAAGATTTGGTTCCAACGCCTTGTGTGTTTTTCTGTGATGGGGCAGAGAAAACTGATGCAGGAATCATCTTGGGGACCACAACCCTATATTATATTCTTTATACACTAGGTCAATGAGGGTTCCCTTAAAATTCTAATTATTAGTATTGGGTTTCTACACATAAAAACCCATACCACCATAGATGTCTCCAGAGCCCAGAATAGAACACTTAATGGCCCCATAAAATTAGACAGTCTACAATATAATTGAATTTAATAATATAAGCCCATAATATTAAATAATTCCAACAATCTCCCACTTGGGCTATATTATTCTCGAGATAATTATATTCCAGAGTGTGCACAAAAATGGCTGTCTTTCTTGAAACTTCTCCTTAAACAATCTGGTCTATCTACTACATTAGCATGGGATCAAAGCGGCCTTCGTTACTGTTAGTAATGTACCCAAAAGCCAATCAATGGATGATCGTATGTAGTCATGTACATACATTAAGGTTGTTCTAATAAATATGTTTATAAGATAAACATTTGCACATATTTATAACCCTAGAATATATTTGATATATTCTTAAATGTCCCTAGTCGATTATTATTATGGATGGGTTGTAATAATAAATAAAGACTAGCGTATGTTGAGAATTATATGAGATATGAATTCTACATACGGGTACAAGTTGAAGAACTTGTGGACTGGACCGACCTACATAAGAACCCTACATGGAACGTTATATGATTGTCATTAGTGGTTCTTATATGTATTGTCCTTAGACCTGAGATCATCAAGGTTCCCAACATATGAGTCGTATACTTTGATATTATTCCTGGTCATTCGTAACTGAGTGGACTTAAGTGTAATCATTGGGTATATGATATAATGTGTAGTGGGTTTTGATTGATCGAGATGGGATTCGTCCAACCCATATAACGGGTATATTATCAGATGGCCTCTTGATAGAGTTGAATCGTTAAATGCGTGGCCACGCTCGGATTATGTGATATGGTGATATCATGAGTATCCGTTTTACACAGTTAACTCGGGGATCAAGAAACTAAGATTAAACATATACGAAAATGACGTTTTCCATGTCTCGTGTTTATTCTTGATAATGGGACAAAAGGACGATGACATGTTTCCGAGGCATATTGAATCAGTACTGATCTTGTCGTTTGGGTAGCAATGATGTGTTGCTAGACGCCGCTCTTTGCTTATAATTGTTAAATGAGATTTTACGATTATTGCCAAACGTTACAAGTGCCTACAGGGTCACACACATAGAACTGTTGATTCGAGCTGGTGGTTGAACCATGGTTGGACCGTGGTTCGACCAGATGGTTAGACCATGGTTGGACCGTGGTTGGACCAGGGTCGTTTTGGTTCACTAATTGTCTGAATTATTGAACCAGAATTAGTGATGTAATGTGTTGATATATGATAATGCATTAGTGGTAGACAAGAAAATGGGAATCTTAATCATGATAGATGTTGGACCATTATATTGGCCATTGTCTCCATTTTACTTTATACATTAGTGGGTTGAGTAATATGATTACACTCTCTCTCTCTGGCATTCTGAATTCTTATTTTTCAGACTTGCAAGAACACACAAGTGAGACATGAGTGAGACTTGAATTTGAGATTACACACCCCTTTCTTTGAGAAAGAAAGAAACACATCAAACACAAGTTCAAGCTCCTGGAAATCCGCAGCTAGCACTGTTGTCCGGGAGTGCTCGGGTTGGAGATGATGAGATGTTTTCCGACCAGAGATCGACGGTTCGTGTGGATACCATAGAGGGGCAGGATTTCTATCCGGCTCTAGCTGATTCGGCACAACAGTTGGGTGAAAGATCTCAACCGATTCAGGTACGCAAAAATTGTTATTCGGTTTAGCTGGCTTCACTTGGATCCTCCATGAGTACCGGGTCTTTTCGCTGCATTTTGATTGTCAAGTTTGCATGCCCGGTTACTTACAGTGGTAGTGGAGCCTCTTGTGAAGTTCTAAACCGAATTCTTGTGCATATTACCTGTTAATATATGTGATATGTGGTATGTGATGAAGCATGATCATATATATAGAATTCAGTTATGTATATGTGATATATATGTTGATGTTGGTTTATGTCAAAAGTGTTTTGACAACAAGCACTTGATTAATATGTGATATCAATCAAGGGGATCTTGGCAGTAAGTCGAAGGGGTTTGACAAAAAGAAAATCGATCGTCGGTTTTCGTATAAAACGATTGTCGTTCTAGCACATCACGGCCAAAACATCGATGTTCATCAGATGAACATCGATGTCGACATGGGTTTAGCCTTGGCCGAGCCTACTGAACATCGATGTTGTGAGACAAAACATCGATGCTCTATGAAGGTTGGCCTTGGCAGATTCCCATGAACATCGATGTCCAAGAGTTCTGCCGAATTGTTTTGAGATTCCAGAATTCTTAAACATCGATGTTTAAGCTGAAAAATCGATGTCCTTGAGTTCTAGAACCTCAAACATCGATGTTTAAATGTTATACATTGATGTTTAAAACTACTGTCAAGTTTTTGCACTTTTGAAACTTGCCAACATCGATGTTCAGGTCAGGACATCGATGTTCTTGAGTTCCAAAGGCCAATGGACCTTCGGAACTCTCCAACATCGATGATCAAGAACCTAACATCGATGTTCTTGAGCTCTGCCAAATAGTTTGGAGTTCCAGAGCCTCAGAACATCGATGTTCAGATCAAGACATCGATGTTCTTGAGTTCCAGAGGCCATTGGACATCGATGTTCAAGCTAGGACATCGATGGTCATGAGCAATGCCAAGTGGTTGGCGAGAATCAGATTCTCACAACATCGATGCTCACTGTTAGACATCGATGTTCTCATGTAATTTTGGTTTCCAAACTTACATAACATCAATATATGATTGGTGAATTACATGCATGACATGTATGGATACAATTGTTGACAAGTATTCATCATTGCTTAGATCAACATTTGGTAGGTTTTGCCAAAGCAAGGTGCCATTGTTTATCCTAGCAAGATGTGATGGCATAATTGTTATGCATGGAAATAATTGTTGAATTAAATATTAAGTTCTTAGTTGCCTTCCATGATAAGCACTCATCATTGCTTAGATCAATACTTGGTAGGTTTTGCCAAAGCAAGGTGCCAATATTTATCCTAGCAAGGTGCGACTGGATAATTGTAATATCTGAACTGCTTATTATGGGTTTGGACTTAACTAGGTCATCTCAATAGGATTGAGGACTTAGAGGCAAAGAGTTGAGCTAAGTCTATTAGATAGACAAGAGCAAGTGTTGTTCACTCAACTATCCAAGAGTTACATGAGATGTAATCGACAAGATTTGTCTACCTAAATAGCTATGATGTAAGTGATCAGCCAAAGCTGACTTATATTGTAGTGAAATATGGATCTTGCCCTACTTAACTTCGGGCCGTTGGGCCAGCTTTTCCTATTGTAATTACTGTCTGTGCCACGTGTCGACACTGTTGTTTGGTAATTACTGTTTGTTGGGTAAATTTGGGTCGTGGTGTTTCATAATTTGCATTGGAGAAGAGGATGTATAAATTATTTTTACTACCTTATAAATTATTGGGTCGGGTGTTATGATATTATCTTTGGGCCGTTGGGCCAGATTTTCCTGTTGTAATTACTGTCTGTGCCACGTGTCGGCACTGTATGTTTCCCTTCATGGAACTACATTTCTCCTTGTAGAGTTACCATGGCACAAAACACTGGCACATTATCATTGCGATCGGTCCTTGAGAAGGACAAGCTGAATGGGAATAGTTTCCTAGAGTGGCATCGCATTTTGAGGATAGTCCTCAAACAAGAAAGTTTTCTGTCCTTGAAGGGCCTGTTCCTAACGTACTTGCTGAAACGCCCGTGTCCCAATTTGTTAATATAAACTATAATTTAAATATGAAATGACCAAATTTGCCCTTATCAATCCCGGGATACGACACAAATAAGATAATCATCATATAATTACACAATATATCATACAATAAGTAATACAATTCGAGTATGCAGCGGAAGACGAATACATAAACAAATATGAAAGTAATGCACCCTATGGATCCGACCCGAGGAGAGGAAAGCACCGCCACCTGCTGATATGCTCTTCTGATCATTGATTAGCTAACCTGTGTAAAACTGTGAGGGGGTGAGACCAACCACTGTCTCACCGCAAACAAATAAACCAATAATATACAATTACAAATCAACTACAAATACACCGGCAATAGGCAATAGCAACACAGTGCACAAAACAATTCACAATACACAGCACAAGTCATCACCAGACTTCAATTATCACTTATCGTTACTTATTTTATTATCCTTGTTATTAGGTTTACATATTTTATTAGGGCCCTCTACTATGTGCGTCGAGCTCGGTCCCGTCTCATGAGACAACCAGGCATAAGCCCAAATAAACCAGGCACGAAGCCCAAACATATCCATAGAGAGAGAGAGAGACAGAGAGAAAGAGGGAGATAGAAAGGGGGAGATAGAAAGAGGGAGGTAGAACCGGCCATCACAGGCCCACATGCAAACCCGCATGCCATCCCGAGGGGTATTACTTCCCGCTCGAACCAACCGGTCAACAGCCCCACAGTAGAATTATTATTGTTCGTTATTCTCAATAATGTTTTAAGAGTTGTACCATAAGTTATGATCAACAGTGTTGTGTGGATTTAATATCTTATCCTCAAGTCCGGGCCCTAGCCCATAGTCCACCACACAAACCACAATCTAAACCTCATGTGTTTATCATAACCAAACAAGTCATACTAGACAGGCACAATACATCACATCAGACAACAGGCCACATAATCAGGCACACCACGTCATAGGTAACATCAACATAATTCCCTTTGCAAATAGCAACAACAGCACAACAGGCAAGCATGCATACAACATTAAAGACCAAACAAATAACACCACTTTATATTCCAAGACAATTATCCGAGCATTGTAGACAGTAATGCATACAAAGGTTTATAAGTCCTCACCTGGACTGAAAGGATCGCTTTGAAAGCTAGAGCTTCGTCCTGCACCAGACCATGTCGTTCCTATGCTATTACTGG
Organism: Turnera subulata; assembly: GCA_028386065.3. Taxonomy (NCBI): domain Eukaryota; kingdom Viridiplantae; phylum Streptophyta; class Magnoliopsida; order Malpighiales; family Passifloraceae; genus Turnera; species Turnera subulata. The sequence continues at coordinate 84,266 of JAKUCV010007032.1, read as the reverse complement.
TGCCTAAATAAATATATACACGTATATCAGCAGACACGTAAAGAGGCGCAAGCACGAAGAACACAAGACTATCATATTCCATGATAGTGACCCCAATCACGAGACATACGAAAGCCCGGGGTCCAAGTCTAACTAAGTTTATAAAACTCTTTTGTAAATACAATTCCATCAAAACTCAAAATCATTTAACCTTTGTCGAGAGCCCAACGCATGAGCCCATCACCCCAATATAAACATTTTGGTACTCAAAACTATATATATAGTATGGTTCCAGAGCGTAAACAGAAAGTTTGAGCCAAGCCGAAATAATATTTTGTTGATAAAACCCAATCGTCATGTGCCTCACATCAAACCCAAAAGCATTGGTTGTACAGTTCATAAAACCTCCCTAGATAGATTATTAACGACTCAAAAACATTCTCCAATAATTATCCATTATAACAAGGTCCATTTCTCAACCGGTTCATGCTAACAATCCGTCCGGAGTTCAACTGAAAGCCACAAATTCCACTAACAAATATAAAACTTTGTCCACCTTGGTTATTTACAATTTAAATTCTGAACCAGACCTAAAACCTCATTAAAAATCCGGAAACCATTTTTAAAACAATCCACCGGTTCAGCTTATTGAAATGCTCAAGAATGCTGCTTATTATGCCACTAAGTGTCTATATATAATACAACAACCAATACCCAAATTAAATCCCAGCAAGCACTTTATGCCTTGCAACTCTTAACTACATATTTCACCCGAAAATCAAAACCTGCAGAATCTAAAGAAAGAAAAGAAAAGCGATTTATGGTTGCTAGAACCTTACTAGAATTTAACCAACACTACCCCCATACAAGACCAGCAGCAACTCCAATCAACCAAAACAAGAGACGCAGAATCCTTACCCGTTAAAGGGCTCGGCTCGAACACAAAAACAGAACGTCGGACTCTGTCCATTGGAAAGAAAGCACGATCATGCACGGGTCGAGTATAGCGTGTAACCCGACACCCCAAACTCAGGCCTGCAACCTCGCTGCCCGGAACAACCAGCACGCACGCACCGAACCCACCACCGAACACCGTCCACTCGTCGTCAACAGCCCAACCAACACGCAGCCGGGAACTCCTACCCACTGCCGGCATCACAAACCCAAGCCACACTCGACCCAGATTCAAACCTCAATCCAAACAACACCATCGACACAATGGTCCGGCACCGACACCGTGTCAACAGACCCGCCACCATCGCCCGACCCGCCTCAAACAACCACCACCGAACTCCACACCCAACAACTCAACACAACCACACACAACCAACATCCCCGCAACCCGAGCCACCACCGCCGGACTATCAACAGCACCACACAACCGCACGCGGCTCGTCACACGCGGCGCATGGACGACGATGGCGATAGGTTCGAGTTCTCACGCCTCGGGTCCTCAGTCATTCGTCCTCCTCGGGTGTGCCTCCTCCCCACCTCGATGCAGCGACGGCGGCAGCTCCTGGGTGTTGATTGAGCGCTGAACGGGAAGAGGAAGAAGGATGGCCAGCGGCGACAGATTGAGGGGTGGAGGAAGACAACGATGACGTCGGCACGTAGAGGAGGAAGACAGGGAGATGGTGTCGATTTGAGGAGTGGGGGATCGCAGTTTTGAGGTACAAAAACAAAGAAAAAAAAATAGAGAACATGGGGAAGAGAAGTGGGCAGCCGATTTTGGTACATGAGAAGAAAAGAAAGAAAAGAGAGGAGAAGGAGAGAAAAGGATGGATTTTATACCTAGGGTTCGGCTGATGCTCAAAACGGCGTCATTTTGCTTGGCAAAACGACGTCGTTTTGTCTCCCTCGCACCTCAGGTCAACACAGCCATACCCCTGGTCAAAACGCGACCCTTGCTCGAGTTTTATGTTATGAGCTCCCAAAAACGACATAGTTTAGGTTAAAACTATCCCGGTACATGTGTTTTACACACTAACTCAAATAAAATTAAATTTTAATCCTGAAATAATGATTACTTCCCATATAGAATTAATAATAATAATAACATTAATAATAATAATAATAATAATAATAATAATAATAATAATAATAATAATAATAATAATAATAATAATAATAATAATAATAATAATAATAATAATAGTAAAAATAATATTACCAAGCAAATAAAAATATTTCCTTGACCATAAATACCCGAAAACTCTGCAAGGGTAAAATTGGAAATCAAATTCCAAAAATTTGAAAATTCCATAAAAATTAATTATCGAAAAATCGGGGCGTTACAGTTCTACCCCACTTAACAAAATTTCGTCCTCGAAATTTACATAATAAGTCAAGCAACCAAGTGCTTAACTGACACAAACAAAGAATTATCCGGTATCAAAGTACCGTCGGCCAAAACTACCAAGTAGAACCATCATATCCATCATTCACATTTCCATGTAATAACTCCAATGTACCAAGCAAATCTTTGACTTTAGTCAACTATGATCAACAGAACATAAGATCAAAGCTCTAACCCAAGAGTTTTATCCAATCATCCTCACCATTGATAATACAAGAATCCATAAACGATTTCATTTATCATCACTCAACCAAATCTATCCAATCCTTTAATCCATTAAGCATATCCTCAGATAGCCGAACCCAGAATTGTTACCAAAGTAACAAGATCATCACTCCCAAATGTGAATTCCTCAAGACCAACACTCCATAACATATATTTCATGTTCTGAACCTCAAAGTAATTCCTCTATCATACACCAATTCAGCCAAAATCGTATATATCTCAAATCATACCTTAGGTACTAGAACCTGATCATTACTGAAGTGTCACAATTACAATTCTATAAATTCCTCAAGATTCAAACATCCTTTCATAACTCATACTTACAAATCTATCGCCCAAACCACACTTAACATGAACATCAAAGTTTCTATGACAAAGAACTTTAAACATCAGTGTATCTCTCAACAGACGATTAGCTATTAGCAATTGAATCACAATTCCTGAGATCACCTCAAAATCAAACCTCAATGTAAACAGACTTCTGGCATCCTCACCTAGCATATGAACTATAACCTCAACAAAGATTCATGACCAAAATCATTTTATCACAAACACCATCAATATCTCAAATCTCAACAAAACAAGTACCTCAAGTATCATTAAAAGATTTTTCCCCAAATATACCATTAGATCAACCTCAAATTAGTTCAAGAACTCATCTCGGTCTCCGACCATGACTTAATCTATAAATAATTTCCCAATTACATTCAAAACCTCAAACACAGATAATCAGACCACAGACAACATGAGCACCAGGATCACAAGAATCATATCCACAAGAATCACATCAAATCATCTCTCGATAGATGTATCATCCAAAAGCAAAACCGATGGTTCTTACTTGTTTTGGCCAGTTCCATACAAACAGGAAATATAAGCAACGAGTCAAGAGTCTACACCGACTCTGACAAAACGTGGATATTCCACGAAAATAAACTTTGCTACAGCCTAAGCTGTAAAGGCAAACATGTCATTTCAACAACAATACCGGGTCACTCCGACCCTCAGCAGGTGCGTGTCCTCCACCGGATCCATAGTATGACTCATTATATGAATGCATTTGACAAATGCAACAACCGACTCAAACAGGAGCAGTCTTATGCACATTAGTGGAAAACACGTATTCAGACATCCCAAAGGATCTACAGCCTGGCTCCGCTACCAACTGAAACGCCCGTGTCCCAATTTGTTAATATAAACTATAATTTAAATATGAAATGACCAAATTTGCCCTTATCAATCCCGGGATACGACACAAATAAGATAATCATCATATAATTACACAATATATCATACAATAAGTAATACAATTCGAGTATGCAGCGGAAGACGAATACATAAACAAATATGAAAGTAATGCACCCTATGGATCCGACCCGAGGAGAGGAAAGCACCGCCACTTGCTGATATGCTCTTCTGATCATTGATTAGCTAACCTGTGTAAAACTGTGAGGGGGTGAGACCAACCACTGTCTCACCGCAAACAAATAAACCAATAATATACAATTACAAATCAACTACAAATACACCGGCAATAGGCAATAGCAACACAGTGCACAAAACAATTCACAATACACAGCACAAGTCATCACCAGACTTCAACTATCACTTATCGTTACTTATTTTATTATCCTTGTTATTAGGTTTACATATTTTATTAGGGCCCTCTACTATGTGCGTCGAGCTCGGTCCCGTCTCATGAGACAACCAGGCACGAAGCCCAAACATATCCATAGAGAGAGAGAGAGACAGAGACAAAGAGGGAGATAGAAAGGGGGAGATAGAAAGAGGGAGGTAGAACCGGCCATCACAGGCCCACATGCAAACCCGCATGCCATCCCGAGGGGTATTACTTCCCGCTCGAACCAACCGGTCAACAGCCCCACAGTAGAATTATTATAGTTCGTTATTCTCAATAATGTTTTAAGAGTTGTACCATAAGTATGATCAACAGTGTTGTGTGGATTTAATATCTTATCCTCAAGTCCGGGCCCCAGCCCATAGTCCACCACACAAACCACAATCTAAACCTCATGTGTTTATCATAACCAAACAAGTCATACTAGACAGGCACAATACATCACATCAGACAACAGGCCACATAATCAGGCACACCACGTCTTAGGTAACATCAACATAATTCCCTTTGCAAATAGCAACAACAGCACAACAGGCAAGCATGCATACAGCATTAAAGACCAAACAAATAACACCACTTTATATTCCAAGACAATTATCCGAACATTGTAGACAGTAATGCATACAAAGGTTTATAAGTCCTCACCTGGACTGAAAGGATCGCTTTGAAAGCTAGAGCTTCGTCCTGCACCAGACCATGTCGTTCCTATGCTATTATTGGTGCCTAAATAAATATATACACGTATATCAGCAGACACGTAAAGAGGCGCAAGCGCGAAGAACATAAGACTACATATTCCATGATAGTGACCCCAATCACGAGACATACGAAAGCCCGGGGTCCAAGTCTAACTAAGTTTATAAAACTCTTTTGTAAATACAATTCCATCAAAACTCAAAATCATTTAACCTTTGTCGAGAGCCCAACGCATGAGCCCATCACCCCAATATAAACATTTTGGTACTCAAAACTATATATATAGTATGGTTCCAGAGCGTAAACAGAAAGTTTGAGCCAAGCCGAAATAATATTTTGTTGATAAAACCCAATCGTCATGTGCCTCACATCAAACCCAAAAGCATTGGTTGTACAGTCCATAAAACCTCCCTAGATAGATTATTAACGACTCAAAAACATTCTCCAATAATTATCCATTATAACAAGATCCATTTCTCAACCGGTTCATGCTAACAATCCGTCCGGAGTTCAACTGAAAGCCACAAATTCCACTAACAAATATAAAACTTTGTCCACCTTGGTTATTTACAATTTAAATTCTGAACCAGACCTAAAACCTCATTAAAAATCCGGAAACCATTTTTAAAACAATCCACCGGTTCAGCTTATTGAAATGCTCAAGAATGCTGCTTATTATGCCACTAAGTGTCTATATACAATACAACAACCAATACCCAAATTAAATCCCAGCAAGCACTTTATGCCTTGCAACTCTCAACTACATATTTCACCCGAAAATCAAAACCTGCAGAATCTAAAGAAAGAAAAGAAAAGCGATTTATGGTTGCTAGAACCTTACTAGAATTTAACCAACACTGCCCCCATACAAGACCAGCAGCACCTCCATCCAACCAAAACAAGAGACGCAGAATCCTTACCCGTTAAAGGGCTCGGCTCGAACACAAAAATAGAACGTCGGACTCTGTCCACTGGAAAGAAAGCACGATCATGCACGGGTCGAGTATCGCGTGTAACCCGACACCCCAAACTCAGGCCTGCAACCTCACTGCCCGAAACAACCAGCACGCACGCACCGAACACCGTCCACTCGTCGTCAACAGCCCAACCAACACGCAGCCGGGAACTCCAACCCACTGTCGGCACCACAAACCCAAGCCACACTCGACCCAGATTCAGGCCTCAATCCAAACAACACCATCGACACAATGGTCCGGCACCGACACCGTGTCAACAGACCCGCCACCATCGCCCGACCCGCCTCAAACAACCACCACCGAACTCCACACCCAACAGCTCAACACAACCACACACAACCAACATCCCCGCAACCCGAGCCACCACCGCCGGACTATCAACAGCACCACACAACTGCACGCGGCTCGTCACACGCGGCGCATGGACGTCGGTGGCGACAAGTTCGAGTTCTCACGCCTCGGGTCCTCAGTCGTTCGTCCTCCTCGGGTGTGCCTCCTCCCCACCTCGATGCAGTGACGGCGGCAGCTCCTGGGTGTTGATTGAGCGCTGAACGGGAAGAGGAAGAAGGATGGCCAGCGGCGACAGATTGAGGGGTGGAGGAAGACAACGATGGCGTCGGCACGTAGAGGAGGAAGACAGGGAGATGGTGTCGGTTTGAGGAGTGGGGGATCGCAGTTTTGAGGTACAAAAAGAAAAAAAAAATATAGAACATGGGGAAGAGAAGTGGGCAGCCGATTTTGGTACAGCAGAAGAAAAGAAAGAAAAGAGAGGAGAAGGAGAGAAAAGGATGGATTTTATACCTAGGGTTCGGCTGATGCTCAAAACGGCGTCATTTTGCTTGGCAAAACGACGTCGTTTTGTCTCCCTCGCACCTCAGGTCAAAACAGCCATACCCCCTGGTCAAAACGCGACCCTTGCTCGAGTTTTATGTTATAAGCTCCCAAAAACGACGTAGTTTAGGTTAAAACTATCCCAGTACATGTGTTTTACACACTAACTCAAATAAAATTAAATTTTAATCCTGAAATAATGATTACTTCCCACATAGAATTAATAATAATAATAACATTAATAATAATAATAATAATAATAATAATAATAATAATAATAATAATAATAATAATAATAATAATAATAATAGTAATAATAATATTACCAAGCAAATAAAAATATTTCCTTGACCATAAATACCCGAAAACTCTGCAAGGGTAAAATTGGAAATCAAATTCCAAAAATTTGAAAATTCCATAAAAATTAATTATCGAAAAATCGAGGCGTTACACTGGCGCCTATTGCTCCTAGGGGAGAAAGGGATGCTGACAAGAAGGATGTTGATGATGCGTTGGATGCTGCATGCCTTATGCTAATTACCATGGACTCTGAGCTTCAGAAGCTACATGAGAACATGGGGGCGTTCGATATGATCGAGCTCCTGAAATTGCTCTTGAAAAAGCAAGCAAGGCATGAGAGGTACGAGACCTCTAAGGCTTTATTCCAATGCACGATGGTTGAGTCATCACCCGTAAGATCTCATGTGCTCAAAATGATTGGATACATTGAGAGCCTTGAGGATCTTGTTTTTCTTTTGCAAAAGGGGTTGGCCGTTGATCTAGTCCTACAATCGTTGCCGGATAGTTACAGCCAATTTTACCATATGACAAATCGTTGTCTGAGTTGCTAAATATGTTGGGAACAGTTGAGCAACAATTGAAGGCAAACAATTCCAACATTATGATGATTGGAAAAGGCAAAGGAAAGGGTAAAGCAAAGTTTGTCAAGAAGGAGAAATGTGCCAAAAGGTTTGGTGCATGTGCATCTTCTTGTTCCTATGTGCTGAAACTCAAGGGTGGTGTTGCAAAGGAAGGACATTGTTTCCATTGCTCCAAACCGGGCCATTGGAAACGCAACTGCCCTGTTTACCTTGAAGAGGTAAAGAAACAGAAGGGAAGTGAGACTTCCGCTTCAGGTATTTTGTTATAGAGGCTAGTATCTCTATCTCTGCATCATGGGTATTAGATACCGGATGTGGTTCTCACATTTGTTTAAATGTGAAGGAACTGAGAAAGAGTAGGAGATTGACAAAGGATTAGATAGACCTACGTGTCCGAAATGGAGCAAGAGTTGCCACATTAGCCGTAGGGACTTACTATCTATCCTTATCGAGTGGTTTGGTCTTGGAACGGGACAACAGTTATTATGTACCTACCATAAGCAGGAATTTGATTTCTGTGTCTTGTATGGACAAGAAAGGCTTTTCATTGAAAATAAAGAACAATTGTTGTTCTATTTATTTCAATGATATTTACTATGGTGGTGCATATTTAAGCAATGGTTTGTATGTTCTAAACCTAGAAACACCTATCTATAACATTAATACGAAGAAAGTTAGAACGAACAACTCTGGTGAAACCTACCTTTGGCATTGTTGTTTAGGCCATATAGACGAGACTTGTATTTCTAAATTCCATAAAGATGGACTTTTAGACTCATTTGATTTTGAATCATATGAGACATGTGAGTCATGTTTATTAGGCAAAATGACGAAGGCTCTACTGGTAAAGATAAAAGAGCTTCAGACTTATTAGGTCTTATACATTCTAATGTTTGCGGACCTATGTCTTCACAGTCTAGAGGTGGTTTTCAGTACTTCATTACATTTACTGATGATTACAGTAGATATGGCTATATGTATCTAATGAAACACAAGTCAGAATCCTTTGAAAAGTTCAAAGAATTCAAGAATAAAGTACAACGAAGTACAGAATCAACTCGGTAAGAGTATTAAAATGCTTCGATCAGATCGAGAAGGTGAATACTTAGACCGAGAATTTCTTGATCATCTAAAGCAATGCGGTATAGTATCACAGCTTACTCCACCAGGTACACCTCAGTGAAATGGTGTATCTGAAAGGAGGAATAGAACTTTGTTAGACATGGTTTGTTCTATGATGAGTCATGCTGACCTTCCTTCTTCTTTTTGGAGACATGCATTATTGAGTATTGCATTTACACTTAACCATGTTCCATCTAAATCGGTTGAAAAGACACCATATGAGATATGGACTGGGAAGCGTCCCAATTTGTCTTTTATGAGGATTTGGGGTTGTGAAGCTTACGTGAGACGTGAAGCATCAGACAAACTCTGCCCTATATCCGAGAAGTGCCTCTTTGTAGAATACCCTAAGGAAACTAAAGGGTATTGTTTCTATAATCCTTCAGAGCACAATGTGTTTGTTGTTCGGACTGCTATTTTTCTAGAAAGAGAATTTATTTCTAGAGGAATCAGTGGGAGAAAAAAAAATAGAACTCGAAGAAGTTCGAGATCTAGAGGCTGAGATGGAACGAGGACAGGAACCACAAGATGTTGTGGATGAAAGTCCAGTACCCGTAACACATGGACCACGTAGGTCGGATAGGATTCGGCATGAGCCTGAGAGATATGGATTTCTTATGACTCATACTGGAGACGTGATGCTCATAGATGAGGATGAGCCCACTTTCTATCAGCAGGCTATTACGGGTCCAGACTCTAAGAAGTGGCTAGAAGCCATGAATTCGGAGATGGAATCCATGTATAAAAACAAGGTATGGACCTTGGTTGATCCACCTGAAGGGGTAAAACCCATAGGGTGCAAATGGGTCTTTAAGAAAAAGACCGACATGGATGGTAATGTGATTACCTTTAAAGGGCGATTGGTTGCGAAAGATTCCAAACTAGTTCATGGTATTGACTATGATGAAACTTTCTCACCAGTTGCCATGGTTAAATCCATCTGGATTCTATTGGCTACAACAGCATACCATGATTATGAGATATGGCAAATGGGTGTCAAAACCTCTTTCCTTAACGGAAATCTTTTAAAGGATGTGTACATGACACAACCTGAAGGTTTTGTCGATCCAAAGAGTGCTAATATGGTATGCAAGTTGCAGGGGTCTATTTATGGATTAATGCAAGCTTCAAGGAGTTGGAATCTTCGTTTTAATGAAGTAATCAAAGAGTTTGGTTTCATTAAAATGAAGATGAGCCATGTGTTTACAAGAAGGTTAGTGGGAGCACTATTGTTTTCTTGTTGTTGTATGTTGACGACATTCTACTGATTGGGAATGATATTCCAACACTACAGTCTATAAAGACTTGGTTAGAAAATAATTTCTCAATGAAGGACTTAGGAGAAGCTGCCTATGTGTTAGGTATAAAGATCTATAGAGATAGATCCAAAAGGCTTCTCGGGCTAAGTCAGAGTACGTATATTGACAAGGTGCTAAAGAGGTTTAGCATGCAAGATTCCAAGAAAGGTTTCTTGCCCATATCACATGGCGTATCTCTCTTAAAGAATCGATGTCCTAGTACATCTAAGGAGAGAGAACGGATGAGTAAGATTCCTTATGCTTCTACAATAGGATCTATCATGTATGCCATGCTATGTACTCGACCGGATGTCGCTTATGCTTTGAGTGTCACAAGCAGATATCAATCTGATCCAGGTGAAAGTCACTGGACAGCGGTTAAGAACATCTTTAAGTACTTGAGAAGGACTAAGGATGCATTCCTTGTCTACAGAAGCGTTGGTGAGCTTGTTGTAAGGGTTACACAGATGCTAGCTTCCAAACCGATAGGGATGACTTTAGATCGCAGTCAGGTTATATGTTTTGTCTAGGAGTTGGTGTTGTTTGCTGGAAGAGTTCCAAGCAAGAAACAGTTGTCGACTCTACAATTGGGGCTGTACAAAATTCCTTCTGAGAACTATGTAGCAGATCCTTTGACTGAGCCTCTCACACAGTGGAAGCATGACGGTCATGCTACATCCATTGGTATTAGATACATGGAAGATTGGCCTTAGTGCAAGTGGGAGATTGTTAGTAATGTGTCCAAAAGCCAATCAGTGGATGATCGTATGTAGTCATGTTTATACATTATGGTTGTTCCAATAAATATGTTTATGAGATAAACACTTGCACATATTTATAACCCTAGAATATATTTGATATATTCTTAAATGTCCCTAGTCGATTATTATTATGGATGGGTTGTAATAATAAATAAAGACTAGCGTATGTTGAGAATTATATGAGATATGAATTCTACATACGGGTACAAGTTAGAGAACTTGTGCACTGGACCGACCCACATAAGAACCCTATATGGAACGTTATATGATTGTCATTAGTGGTTCTTATATCTATTGTCCTTAGACCTGAGATCATCAAGGTTCCCAACATATGAGTCGTATATTTTGATATTATTCCTGGTCATTCGTAACTGAGTGGACTTAAGGGTAATCATTGGGTATATGATATAATGTGTAGTGGGTTTTTATTGATCGAGATGGGATTCGTCCAATCCAAATAACGGGTATATTATCAGATGGCCTCTTGATAGAGTAGAATCGTTAAATGCGTGGCCACGCTCGGATTATGTGATATGGTGATATCATGAGTATCTGTTTTACACAGTTAACTCAGAGATTAAGAAACCAAGAATAAACATATACGAGAATGACGTTTTCCATGTCTCGTGTTTAATCTTGATAATGGGACGAAAGGACGATGACATGTTTCCGAGGCATATTGAATCAATACTGATCTTGTCGTTTGGGTAGCAATGATGTGTTGCTAGACGCTGCTCTTTACTTATAATTGTAAAATGAGATTTTACGATTATTGCCAAACGTTACAAGTGCCTACAGGGTCACACACATAGAATTGTTGATTCGAGCTGGTGGTTGAACCATGGTTGGACCGTGGTTCGACCAGATGGTTGGACCATGGTTGGACCGTGGTTGGGCCAGGGTCGTTTTGGTTCACTAATTTTCTGAATTATTGAACCAGAATTAGTGATGTGATGTGTTGATATATGATAATGCATTAGTGGTAGACAAGATAATGAGAATCTTAATCATGATAGATGGTGGACCATTACGTTGGCCATCATGTTGGCCATTGTCTCCATTTTACTTTATGCATTAGTGGGTTGAGTAATATGATTACACTCTCTCTCTCTGGCATTCTGAATTCTGATTTTTCAGACTTGCAAGAACACACAAGTGAGACTTGAATTTGAGATTACACACCCCTTTCTTTGAGAAAGAAAGAAACACATCAAACACAAGTTCAAGCTCCCGGAAATCCGCAGCTAGCACTGCTGTCCGGGAGTGCTCGGGTTGGAGATGATGAGATGTTTTCCGACCAGAGATCGACTGTTCGTGTGGATACCGTAGAGGGCGGGATTTCTATCCGGCTCTAGCTGATTCGGCGCAACAGTTGGGTGAAAGATCTCAACCGATTCAGGTACGCAAAAATTGTTATTCGGTTTAGTTGGCTTCACTTGGATCCTCCATGAGTACCTGGTCTTTCCGCTGCATTTTGATTGTCAAGTTTGCATGCCCGGTTTCTTACAGTTACATTTATTCGTAACTGGACCCATCAATGGTCACCATACTAACATATTCAATGACATAGATCAAGTATGGATGTGTAGCACGAAAATTACATGTAATGTGATCATACATGCCTATCTCCAACTGGTCCTCAAACCCTTATGAGATCAAACCATATTAACATGTTCAGAGAATAAATAAACCAAATGTACTTTATTCTGCAGAAATACTAAGTGCCTCTGAAAATAAGAACAACAAAATACAAACTCCCACTGAAACTGTATTTCGTCAAACAATGACGAATCTAAAGCTCATATGAGTAGTATGCTCATGAAAAATCTTAATTGGTAATCTCTTTAATGAGCAGATCCACAACAATGGAGTTTGTCCCAATATGTTCTATATGCACTTGTTCTCTCTGAATTGTTTATTTAACAACAAAAATTTAATAAGTTGTTATTATTGATGGAATACACAATGACTTATTAATTGTCACACAACATCCTTCATGGCTTTACCAATACCATCCATAATTTGCAGCTTAGTGACAATTCTATAGCAATATTCCATACTCAGATGCCTCAAAATAGGCTATAAACTCAGCTGCCATACTGGAAGAAGCATTGAGCGTCTGCTTAACACTTTCAGAATAGCTTCGTCAGCTAGTAAATAAATATAGCCCAAATATGGATCTATTACCTTATTGGCATCCAAGAAAATTAGAATCAGAATACCCAATGATCTCCACATATTCTAGTGTTATGTATGTGAGCATAGACACTTTACTCTCTACAAATACCATATAACCCTTTTGTTGCTCTTTAAATATCCATTCTAGGGTTACTAAGATATTTTGTCTATATAATATCCCAGGAATGTAAACTATATCCAAATGCATACATACTTGAGTATACAAAAGACCTTTAACTGTAGATGCATCATAAATTTTGCATCTTATACTCGGGGTATTAATTGAGACTAAACTTGTCTCCTTTAGAAATAGGGATATTTCCTGGTTTATAATCCTCTAATCCAAATTAGCTAAGAACTTTAATGAGATAACTCTTTTGTGACAATTCAAGAACACTTTGAGAATAATCTCAACGTATTTGAATTCCAAAGACAAAAGAGGCTACACCTGATCTTTTGTTTCTAAGAGTGTTAGAAACTTCTTGGTTAGTACTTTATGCATATCTCACTATTAGCAAATGATATGTCGTTGACATATTAAACCAGAAAACTAGCTTTACTCCTATTGAACTTATGGTATACAAAATTTTCGCCTATATCTATCTCAAAACCAAATGAGATCATTATTAGACAAAAAAAAAGTAATACCATTGATAGGAAGCTTGTTTAAGCTTATAGATGGATTCCTTTAATTTGCAAACCATTTTCTTTGAGTCTACCAACACAAATTCTATGGTTGCAACATATAAATTGTCTCTTTATTGTTACCATTGAGAAACACATTCTTATATCCATCTAATGCTCAATAAAAAATGAGGCACGAGTGCCAGTATTATCTTGAAAGAGTCTTGTCTTGAAATCGGAGAGAAAGACTCTTTAGAACCAATGCCACCCTTCAGAGTGTAGTCCTTTATGACAAGATGAGCTTTATATCTTTCAAAATTGCCCTTTGAGTCCGTCAAATAATTATTTGTGACCAATCGATTTCTTACCTTCAGGCAATTTGTCAAGATCCTAAATGTCTTTGTCTTTCATAGACTTTATCTCATCATTGACGACATCATTCCACTTTTGAGAATAAGAACTCTTTACGACTTGATGGAAGCTCATAAAATCATCTTCCATCAATCCTACATCATCTTTATGTTCTTAGGAAAAGACAATATAATCATCTGAATTTGCACTTCTCCTTTCTCAAGTGGAATTATTTAACGACATTTGTTCTTAAGGTTTTTGAGTTTGAACCTTATGAATGATTTTTGAATTTCAGAGAAAGACTCCTACAATGTTATCTTGAATAACATCAGTTGTGGAAACCTGATCATTGTCTATAAAAATCATAAGAAGAGAAATAAATTCCTCCTCAAAGACAATATTTTCCATCATATTTTCCCCTCCAAACTCAATTTCCTCAAGAAATCTGGTTTCCTGTCACAAAATAACCAGATTGTGGGACAAAGAACTTGAAACCCCATAATTACTCAAAGTTACTTAACAAAGTAGTAGCTTATCTTTAGATCCAAATTCTTTATGTTGGCCTAAATGGCCTACCCTTAGTTGGATCATCCCAAATGAATAGATGTTTAATATTAGGCTTCTAGCTTGTCCATAGTTCATAAGGAGTAATAGCTATTACTTTGACTGTAACCTTAGTGAGGATATAAGCTGCATCTTTAGTACTTTTCTTAGAGTAATATTGGTAAAATAGAATGATTAATCATTGTGAACCCCTAAATTTGACCCATAAAAATTTTATTAATTTAGGCTTTAGACATGTTTGAACCACAAGATTAGCAAGATGAGTTAGTCTTGGGTTGAAGTGTGGATGGGGTTTAATTTTAGTAGAATTTATACGTTATAGTAATTAAGACTTTTATACGCCTAGGATTAATGAGACGATTTAATCATAGGATATGTTAAGGACTAAATTGCTAAAATGTATTTTATCTCATTAAATTTGTGCTTGTTTATTTATTGAACCCAATTATATTTATTCTTGGGTTGAAGATAAATGTAAGGGTCCAATTTAATAAGGTATGGACTTTTCTTCAGAGTTGCACAGCCCATTAACACCTTGCTTGCAGACAAATTTAGCTATGATTTTCGTAAAAAATTAGAGTTAAATCATTCCTTAATAGCAAGAATATTTTTGGTATGATTTCGGCTTAAAATGAGGAATCACTGTGTAATTAGTCAATTAGGAGATGATTGAGAGGAGTAGTAATAAAAAAAGCAGAGGATTCTGGACAGTCTAGGGGTTAATTACGCGGTAGGATCAATCAGGGAGGAATTATGGGAGAATCGGGACCGAAAAAGAAAGAACGGGTGAGACGCGTAGGCGCGGGCGGTCATCTCGGGATGACCGCCGGGCCTGGGCGGTCTTCCACCCATGACCGCCCGGCCTGGCTGTCATCCATAGGATGACCGCCAACCATGGCGGTCATGCACACCCAGAAACACGTTTTCTCCCTGATTTTCGCCCGTAATCTGATTCTACTCGGTTTTGGCCCAGATTTTTTGCCATTACCTTGATCATTAAGTTGGTCCACGCCCCTAGGCTACCCAGAACACTATAAATAGGACCCTCCTCTCACATTTCAAAGGACACATTCTATTACACACACACTCTTCGTAAGCTTTGGAGCTTGGAGAAACTCTGCTTCTCCAAGCTTAAGAAATAGTTCTATAGGCAAAACTCTGGTGGAATTTTGTGGGTAATACCAACCATTGAAGGCAACAAGAGGTAGATCATAAAGAACTCCAAGATTGAGTTAAGGAGTGGGAGGAAATTGTGTGGAAGACACAACTCAAACCAAGGAGCTAAAGGACACATTCTATTGTGTGGAAGACACAACTCAAACCATGCGATTCATCTTGACATCAAATAATTTAATCAAGTAGGCCCCGCTACCACTTGTTAGAATAATTACATTATGCTTCAAATATCTTGATAAATTATTAGACAATCAAGAACAATAATCACGTATAGAAGCAAGGCGTACCTGAATACATGATGAACAAACTCGAGTATTGACTGGGGAGGATTGGAAGCTTCCAAGATTTGGTTCCAACGCCTTATGTGTTTTCTGTGATGGGGCAGAGAAAACTGACGCAGGAATTATCTTGGGAACCACAACCCTATATTATATTATTTATATACTAGGCCAATTAGGGTTCTCAAAAAATTCTATTTATTAGTATTGAGTTTCTACGCATAAAAACCCATACCACCATAGATGTCTCCAGAACTCAAAATAGATTATTTAATAGCCCCATAAAATTGGACTGTCTATAATATAATTATATTTAATAATATAAGCCCATAATATTAACTAATTCCAACAGTTTGAGCATTCCAAGTGCTAGCAAACTGGAGCCCCTATAAAATAGCCAACAGATCTATAGCAAACCGTGGGCAAGCTGGTAATTTTGACACAAAAACAGAGATCCATTCACCTTTATCATTCTTGCAAATATCCTCAAATAAGTTGCTGAACCTTCCGGTTTTCGTCGACTTGAACCCATTAACATTCAGCTTCAACACCCGACTAGCTGGCGGGGACCATTTTAAAGGAACCTGAAATGAAAACCATGATGTTCCCCTGCTGCCCTTTTATTGAGATTCAGCAGAAAGATAGCTAGCCACAATGTTTCGAATAGACAGATTATTCACTCTTGAAAAGTAGATTATGTTATGTTCACTATGGTAGGGCACTCTCAATTGCAGTGAACTTTCAAATTATCCCTGTACATTTGAAGTTTTATAAAATCAAGGACTTGAAAATTGCCAAGATTAGACAATAAAATGGGCCAGAGGAGACTGTCAATACTGTATTTTGACACGGTACGAAACGAAACAACAAAAAGGAAGGCTAGTTCACAGCCAAGAAGAAAGCTTTGGAATCCACCAAAAAAAATACTCACAAAAGAGTATTTTACGAAAAGCTGGATGTATTCGAATTGATGATTAAAACTGTGAGTCTACAAGCCTTTGTATAGGGATTTTAAACTTGTCCAACAAGCATATAAAATTTTAGAACTAATTAACTTACACACAAAGTGCTACTTAATAAGGAAAACAATAATTAAGAGAGGCATGGCTCATAATCCGGGAAAAGGAATTGCGGCATAAGTTTCTACTCCATCTTTCACCATTCTTTGATTGGTGGCTTTAGTTGTCTTTTTTTATCCTTTTGCAATTAATCTCACCATACAACGAAACCTTTTCTGTGTTTGTAAGTATAGAAACACAACTCTAGAGATATTGAATGTGCAGTGAATTGGCCGTATGGTACAAATACACATCAGGTACAGTAGGAGTCACACATATGTTAGAGGTGTACAAGAGTTAGACCACTAACAGATATAGAGTGAAGATATGTGATAACTATACAAGAGATCAGGATTATATCTATCCTATACTAATACTCCCCCTCAAACGAAACCAGGTGGAGCACCAGGGTTGAGTTTGCTGCGCAGCATTTGAAAACGTTGTAATGGAAGTGGTTTGGTCAAAATGTCAGCTAACTGTCCTGCACTGTGAACAAATTGAATCCTTAGCCGTTTGGACGCCACCTGCTCTCGAACAAAATGGTAATCAAGGGCAACATGCTTTGTACGAGAATGTTGAACTGGATTATGGCATAGGTGGCTCCTATGTTATCACACCATAACAATGGCATTGAATGAGAGATTCCAAGCTCGCCTAACAGAGACTGAATCCAAAGCACCTCCGCAGAACCATCGGCTACTGCCTTATATTCAGCCTTCGTAGAAGACCGTGCGTTGTTTGCGAGAGGACCATGATATCAGATTTTTGCCCAGAAAAACCAAATAACCACTCATGGATTTTCCATCATCAAGACTTCCACCCCAGTCAGCATCGGTGAACACTTGCACCGTGGTAGCATGATGCTTATGGAGCTGTAAACCATAGTCTATTGTCTGTTTCAGGTACCGTAGAATTCGTTTGACAGCCTGATAGTGATCATCCGTTGGAGTCTGCATATACTGACTGACTTTGTTTACTGCAAAAAGAATATCAGGCCGAGTAATCCCAAGATATTGTAACGAACCTACAATCTGACGATAGTGTGCGGGATCAGGATAAGCCTTCCCACCGTTTTTTGTGAGCTTTTTACTAGTGGACGCTGGAGTCTGGAGCGCCTTGCAATCTGCCATGCCCGTCTTTTGCAATAGGTCCTTAATGTACTTGCGTTGTGTTAATAAAACACCTGTAGCATTTTGTGTGATTTCTACTCCCAGGAAATAGCTGATGTGTCCCAAGTCACGGATGGAGAACTCGGTGCCCAACCGCCTTATCAATTCTTGAACAAACAATGGTTGATTTCCTGTGATCAGGATGTCATCAACATAGATGAGAATATAGACAACCACTCTAGCATGTCGATATATCAATAAGGAAGAATCTGACTTCGAGAACCAAAAACCGAGAGAGATGAGATAATCACTCAATCGCTTGTACCATGCCCGTGGCGCTTGTTTGAGGCCATACAGGGACTTGTTTAATCGACACACGTGATCAGGTTTGTCATTGGCTTGAAACCCCTGGGGTTTCACCATGTACACTTCCTCCTCAAGCACACCATGGAGGAAGGCATTGCGAATGTCTAATTGTTGAACCGGCCAGGCACAGAACACTGCATAGCTAAGAACTGTTCGGATGGTCGTCGGCTTCACTACTGGGCTGAAAATTTCTGTGAAGTCAATGCCCTCTCGCTGATGGAAACCCTTGGCTACGAGCCTAGCCTTATAGCTTTCCACATCTCCATTTGCTTTCTTCTTGATTCGATATACCCACTTATTGCCCACGAGGTTCATGGTCTTGTGATATGGAACTAGCGTCCAAGTGTTGTTTCGGATCAAGGCATTCATTTCATCCTGCATTGCATTCTGCCAAACTTGATATTTATTAGCGTCAGTAAAATAGGTCGGTTCGGTGACTGGTAATGACGCATGCTGGACACTATAATTGGAAGGGGAATAACGCTCAATAGGCTTTGGGATTGGACGAAGTTGCATGCAGCGTGGTGGAGTGGGACTGGTCTCCTGTTGGGCAAGAGAAGATGACGATGGGGAGTTGGTGGGAGAGATTGGAAGACTTGGTGGGGGTAAAAGATAGTCGTCTGGATACATCACGAGATGTAGTGGTAGGAGTTGGCGATGAGATAGGTAACTGTGGTGACGATTTGGATGAGGCTGACGGGATTAAGGTGGGTTCAGGATTGGGTAAGATTGGAGATGAGATAGTCGGATTGGGAATTCGGGTTGGTGGGACAGATTGTGTCATAGTGGAATTGGAACATGATGTGGAAGTGGCTCTGTTCTCAGGAAAGAAGACAGTCAACAGCACTGGAACCCAAGTATCAAGAGAAGGTGAAGTTGGAAGAGACATTAGTTTCATTTTTCGAAAAGGGAAAACGGACTCAAAAAACTGCACATGGCAAGCAACGTAAAAGCGTTTTGTAACAGGCTCTAGACATCTATATCCCTTGTGAAGTGGACTATAGCCCAAAAAGACACATGGTGAGGACCGAAAAGCAAATTTGATTTTGTTATAGGGTCTAAGATAGGGATAACAGAGACACCCTAATACACGTAAAAAACCATAATCAACAGGTTTAGAAAATAGCACTTCAAAAGGAGACTTATTATGCAAAACAGGTGTGGGCAATTGGTTTATCAAGAAAATTGTAGTTTCTAACACTAAGTTCCAATACTCAAAAGGAATAGCAGCAGTAGCCATTAATGTCAAGCCAAGTTCTACAATGTGTCTATGGCGGCGCTCGACCGAACCCTGCTGCTCATGAGTGTGGGGACATTGAACACGATGAGTAATGCCACATTTCTTAAACCATTGATGTAAAGAACGAAACTCCCCACCCTAATCACTCTGTACACACTTAATTTTTGTGGAAAAGAACCATTCTACCTGCGCCTGAAATTGTTGAAAAATGAGACACACATCTGATTTTCGTTTCAAACCATAAAACCATAAGTACTTACTGTAGGCATCCAAAAATATGACATAATATCGACATCCATCAAAGCTAGTGGTTAGGGAAGGCCCCCACATCAGTAAAAATAAGATCCAAAGGTTTATTATATTGACTTGACCAAAAAGGTAAATGAGTTCGGGAAGATTTTCCCAGTGGACAAAAAACACAAGAATGAGTACATGTTCTAGAAACTACAGGAAGACGAAATTTGTTGAAAAGAAAATGTTGAGTTTGACGATGAGGGTGTCCAACCCGTTGATGCCATGTCTCCTCAGCAACCCGAGAAACAAATAAAGCCTGTGGTCCACCGAATGGCACAGGGGAATTGAATGTGTATAGGCCGCAGCTACTCTGGCCGGAAAGAAGAGTTGTGTTGGTGCCCCAGTCCTTAACAAAAAACTCATCAGGATGAAACTAAAAAAAGACATTATTGTCTTTTGACAGACAAGAGTGATTTTGTGATTTTAGGGACATGAAGAATATTGCTAATTTGTAAAGAAGAGGACAAAGTCGAGATAGAGAAGTTACTTATGCCAGCAATTGTTAAGTCATTACCATTACCAACCTGGACTGTTTCATTTCCAGGTACTCAGCATAAGAATGAAGATGACTCGAGTCCGGAGTCACATGGTGGCTGGCCCCGGTATCAGGAAACCACTAATCCATAGAATAAGAGGAGTATGGTTGAGAAACCGTATTGACAGAAATTGGAGAATGGCGCTGATAACAAGTTTGCGCAGTATGACCCCATTTGGTGCAAATCTGACATAGAGGTCTGTTGGAATCATTGCTCCTGAAAGAACGATTATCATTTGACCGATTATCAGACAATGACTTGTTATGACGACCACGGCCACCCCTCCTGCCTCGGCCTCCACGTTGGGAAGACTGATTGAATGGGTTTTGAACAGTATGAACAAAGGGAACAATAGCAGCAACCGTGGAATCCTTTGATGTTTTAGCTGAAACAAGGGTGTCAAGAGCAAGTGATTTCAAGGGATCATTGTGAAGAAACTCAAAACTCATAAGAGCACCCTGTAACTCTGAAAAAGTCATTGATTCGGGCCGAGCAGTAACAATTGTGGCAATAGTTTTTAAATCAGGTTGAAGGCCACGAATCAAACTTATTTGGAAATCCATTGGTGTCATAGCCTAGCCACTGGCGGCTAGTTCTTCGGACAAGCGCTTCGCATGATTCAAATACTGCATGACCGGTTCATCCGGAAGTTGGTTAATTTGTTGCAGAGTAGTGTGGATCGCCATCCGCCGGGCCTGATTGGACGAGGCCAAAGATGTCTCCAAAGCATCCCAAGCGTCCTTGGATGTGTACTTACCAACCACCGTTGGGAACACCTCAACAGCCAGAGAGGAGTTGATACAACTCAAAATGGCCTGATCCTGCTGGATCCATAAGCCATAAGCCGGATTTGGTTGAACAACACCCTTATCATCAAGAATAGTGGAGACTGGACAGGGGATGGAGCCATTCACATACTCGAGCACCCCTTGACCTGCTAAGTAAGGTTCCATCTGCGCACGCCAAAAAAACATAATTGTGATGAGTGAGTTGAATAGAAACAGCATGATGAGAGTTGCTCAGGGATTGCACAGATGCAGGCTGTGGAACTGCAGCTGCAACAACAACAGAATTAAGATTTGAAGTAGAAGAGATATTTTTGGAACCAGAGGATTTTGGGGACTCCATAAGAGCGGCAAAAAAAAAACTAGGGTTTTAGTAAGCGGTTAAGCAACTGTCCTCCCCTACCATATAGAATCACAACTCTAGAGATATTGAATGTGCAATGAATTGGTCGTATGGTACCTAGCCAGTGTCTGTTATTAAATACACATCAGGTACAGTAGGAGTCACACATATGTTAGAGGTATACAAGAGTTAGACCACTAACAGATATAGAGTGAAGATATGTAATAACTATACAAGAGATCAGGATTATATCTATCCTATAATAACAGGAAGCCTCATACACATACTTCACCATCTTCTCTATAGGGATCTCCATTAATTTTGTAGTATGCTCAACTTTAGAAATCCAATTAAGAAACTCTTTAATTTGAAGCTTACTATAAAAAACAGGAGGGTATAGTGTATTAAAATGAGAAGGGTATAGTGGATACCGAGCTTGAAGAGTTGAGTGGCGTGGCCGGTATATGTCCAACGCATATAGTATCTTTAGGTCGGAAAATGTTTGGGCTTAGGAGTTCGGTTAATGTGATTTTGGGGATGGGCCGGGCTTAGGCCCAATTAATGTCATATTACTTCTATATGGGCTTTTAGGCCCAATGACTAATGAAGTGAGCTTTAGGCCCATTGGCTTGTATTTGAGATGGGCTTTAGGCTCGATAAGGTTTGATTAAGTTTGTATGGGCTTAGGCCCAACAACTACAATATGGATTTAAGTTAAATATGAAATTACGGAGGTTAAGGATTATATTTGGGCTTAGACCCCGACCTATTAGTGGATTCACGGTTAATGAGTACAAACAGACTATAAGGCTCAAGATTTCATCTTTAGCATGCATTTAGTCTTTGCCATGAATAAGTGTCTTATGTGATGTATATGTTAGTAACCGGACATGCAAACTTGACAATCAAAAAGCAACAGAAAGACCCGGTACTCTTGGAGGATTCAAGTGAAGCTAACTAAACCGAATAACAATTTTTCGTACCTTGCTTAGTTGAGGTCTTTCACCCAATTGTAGTGTAGAATCAGCAAGAACCCGACAAGAAATCCGGCTCCTCTACGGTATCCACACGAACCGTTGATGACTGCTAACAACCGTCTCACGATCACTATCCCGGGCACTCCCGAACCGCAGTGCTAGCTGCAGAATTTTTGAGAGCTAGAAACTAGTGTTTATATGTGCTTCTTTCTTTCTCAAAAAATGAAGTGTGTAATCTAAATTGTGTGTGAATGTTGTGTGTGTTGATAATCTGATTATCAAGCCCTATTTATACACACAATTAATGCATAGATTAATGAGACAATGGCCAACATCATCATGCATTAACCATCATGATTATACTTTAAGCCTAATCATGTCTCCACTATGTCTTAATGCTCCACTAAGCATTAATGGATGCTCCACTAAGCATTAATGGGATTACACATCATATGGCATTAATTTTGGTTTAATAATTCTGATAATTAGTGAACCAAATCAGCCCAAAACGACCCGGTCCAGCCATGGTCCAACCAAGGTTCAACCATGGTCCACCCACCTGGTCGAACCACGGTCCAACCATGGTTCAACCACCAGCTCGAAACAACAGTTCTAAGTGTGTGACCCTGTAGGCACTTGTAACGTTTAGCAATAATTGTAAAATCTCATTTTATAATTATAAACAATGAGCGGTGTCTAGCAACACATCATTGCTACCCAAACGACAAGATCAGTACTGATTCATTGTGCCTCGGAAACATGTCATCGTCCTTTCGTCCCATTATCAAAATTAAACACGAGACATGGAAAACGTCAATCTCGTATATGTTTGATCTTAGTTTCTGTATCCCCGAGTTAACTGTGTAAAACCGGATACTCATGATATCACCATATCACATAATCCGAGCGTGGCCGCGCATTTAGCAGTTCAACTCTATCAAGAGGCCCCATCTTGATCGATCAAAACCCACTACACATTACGTCATATACCCAATGATTACCCTTACGTCTACTCAGTTACGAGTGACTAGGAATAATATCAAAGTATACGACTCATATGTTGGGAACCTTGATGATCTCAGGTCAAAAGACAATACATATAAGAACCACTAATGACAATCATATAACGTTCCATGTAGAGTTCTTATGCGGGTCGGTCCAGTCCACAAGTTCTCTAACTTGTACCCGTATGTAGAATTCATATCTCATATAATTCTCAACATACGCTAGTCTTAATTTATTATTACAACCAATCCATAATAATAATCGACTATGGACATTTAAGAATATAAAATATTCTAGGGTTATAAATATGTGCAAGCGTTTATCTCATAAACATATTTATTGGAATAACCTTAATGTATTTACATGACTATGTACAATCATCCAACGATTGGCTTTTGAGAATATTACACTAACAATTCCCACTTGCACTAAAGCCAATCTTCCATGTATCTAATACCAATGGATACAGTATGACCATCATGCTTCTGCTGTGAGAGTGGCTTGGTCAATGGATCTGCTACATTGTTCTCAAAAGGAACTTTGCACAGCCTGACATCGCCTCTATCAATGATCTCTCTAATAAGATGATAGCGTCGGAATATATGTTTGGATCTCTGGTGGTATCTAGGTTCTTGAGCCTATGCGATTGTCCCATTGTTGTCACAGTAGAGCTTAATCGGACTGTCAATACTAGGAACCACCCCAAGTTCAGTTACGAACTTCTTAATCTAAACAGCCTCTTTCGCCGCATCTGAGGCGGCTATGTACTCAGCCTCAGTTGTAGAGTCGGCAACTGTTTCTTGCTTTGATCTCTTCCAGCATACAGCACCACCTCCAAGACAAAACACATAACCTGACTGCGATCTAAAGTCATCCCTGTCAGTTTGGAAGCTAGCATCTGTGTAACCCTTTACAACAAGCTCATCAACGCTTCCACAAACAAGGAATGCGTCCTTAGTCCTTCTCAAGTACTTAAGGATGTTCTTAACCGCTGTCTAGTGACTTTCACCAGGATCAGATTGGTATCTGCTTGTGACACTTAATGCATATGCGACATCCGGTTGAGTACATAGCATGACATACATGATAGATCCTATTGCTAATGCATAAGGAATCTTACTCAACCGCTCTCTCTCCTTAGATGTTCTAGGACATTGATTCTTTGAGAGAGATAAGCCATGTGACATGGGCAAGAAATCTTTCTTGGAATCTTACATGCTAAACCTCTTTAGCACCTTGTCAATATTTGTACTTTGACTTAGCCCAAGAAGCCTTTTGGATCCATCTCTATAGATCTTTATACCTAGCACGTAGGCAGCTTCTCCTAAGTCCTTCATTGAGAAATTCTTTCCTAACCAAGTCTTTACAGACTGTAGTGTCGGTATATCATTCCCAATGAGTAGAATGTCGTCAAAATACAATAACAAGAAAACGATTATGCTCCCATTAAACTTCTTATAAACACATGGCTCATCTTCATTTTTAATGAAACCAAACTGTTTGATTACTTCATCAAAATGAAGATTCCAACTCCTAGAAGCTTGCTTTAATCCATAAATGGATCTTTGCAACTTGCATACCTTGTTAGCATTTTCTGGACTGAAAAAACCTTCAAGTTGTGTCATGTACACATCCTCTAAAAGATTTCCATTAATGAAAGCGGTTTTGACATCCATTTGCCATATCTCATAATCATGGTATGCTGCTATAGCCAATAGAATCCGGATGGATTTAACCATGGCAACTGGTGAGAAAGTTTCATCATAGTCAATACCATGAACCTGCTTGAAACCTTTCGCAACCAATCGCCCTTTAAAGGTAATCACATTACCATCCATGTCGGTTTTTTTCTTAAAGACCCACTTGCACCCAATAGGTTTTACCCCTTCAGGTGGATCAACCAAGGTCCATACCTTGTTTTCATACATGGATTCCATCTCCGAATTCATGGCTTCTAGCCACTTCTTAGAGTCTGGACCCGTAATAGCCTGCTGATAGGAAGTGGGCTCATCCTCTTCTATGAGCATCACGTCTCCAGTATGAGTCATAAGAAATCCATATTTCTCAGGCTCATGCCTAATCCTATCAGACCTACATAGTCCATGTGTTACAGGCACAGGTTTTTCACCCACAACATCTTGTGGTTCCTATCCTTGTTCCATCTCAGCCTCTATACCTTGAACTTCTTCGAGTTCTATTTTTCTCCCACTGATCTTTCTAGAAATGAATTCTCTTTCTAGAAAAATAGCAGTACGAGCAACAAACACTTTGTGCTCTGCGGGATTATAGAAATAATATCCTTTAGTTTCCTTAGGATATCCAACAAAGAGGCACTTGACGGATTTAGGGCCGAGTTTATCTGATGCTTCTCGTCTCACGAAAACCTCACAACCCCAGATCCTCATAAAAGACAAATTGGGACGCTTCCCTGTCCATATCTCATATGGTGTCTTTTCAACCGATTTAGATAGAACACGGTTAAGTGTAAAGGCAGCACTTAGTAATGCATGTCCCCAAAATGAAGAAGGAAGGTCAGCTTCACTCATCATAGAACGAACCATGTCTAACAAAGTTCTATTCCTCCTTTCAGATACACCATTCCATTGAGGCGTACCTGGTGGAGTATGTTGTGATACAATACCACATTGCTTTAGATGATCAAGAAAATCTCGGTCTAAGTATTCACCTCCTCGATCAGATCGAAGCATTTTAATACTCTTGCCGAGTTGATTCTGTACTTCACTCTTGAATTCTTTGAAGTTTTCAAAGGATTCTGACTTGTGTTTCATAAGATACACATAGCCATATCTACTGTAATCATCAATAATTGTAATGAAGTACTAAAAACCACCTCTAGCCTGTGTTGACATAGGTCCACATACATCAGAATGTATAAGACCTAACAAGTCCGAAGCTCTTTCACTTTTACCAGCAAAAGGAGCCTTCGTCATTTTGCCTAATAAACATGACTCGCATGTCTCATATGATTCAAAATCAAATGAGTTTAAGAGTCCATCTTTATGGAGTTTATAAATACGAATCTCGTTTATATGGCCCAATCGACAATGCCAGAGATAGGTTTCATTAGAATCGTTTAATCTAACCTTCTTCGTATTAATGTTATAGATTGGTGTTTCTAGGTTTAGAACGTACAAACCATTTCTCAAATATGCACCACCATAATAAATATCATTGAAATAAATAGAACAACAATTGTTCTTTATTACAAAGGAAAAACCTTTCTTGTCCAGACAAGAGACAGAAATCAAATTCCTGCTAATAGTAGGTACATAATAGCAATCATCAAGTTCCAAAACAAAACCACTCGGTAAAGATAGATGGTAAGTCCCTACGGCTAATGCAGCAACTCTTGCTCCATTTTCAACGCGCAGGTATATCTCTCCCTTTGCTAATCTTCTACTCTTTCTCAGTTCCTGCACATTTACACAATTGTGAGAACCACATCCGGTATCTAATACCCATGATGCAGAGATAGAGATATTAGCTTCTATAACAAAAGTACCTTAAGTGGTAGTCTTACTTCCCTTCTGTTTCTTCACCTCTTCAAGGTAAACAGGGCAGTTTCATTTCCAATGGCCAGGTTTGTTGCAATGGAAACATTGTTCTTCTTTTGCAATACCACCTTTGGGTTTCAGCACATGGGAACAAGAAGATGCACATGCACCAAACTTTTTGGCACATTTCTTCTTCTTGTAAAACTTGGCTTTACCCTTTCCTTTGCCTTTTCCAACCATTAAAATGTTGTTGGATTTGTTTGCCTTCATTTGTTGCTCAACTGTTCCTAATATGTTAAGCAACTCAGACAACTATTTGTCAAGATGATTCATATTGAAATTCATGACAAATTGGCTATAACTATCCGGCAACGATTGCAGGACTAGATCAACAGCTAACTCCTTTTGCAAAGGAAAACCTAGACCCTCAAGGCTCTCAATGTATCCAATCATTTTGAGCACATGAGGTCTCACCGGTGATGACTCAGCCATCTTGCACTGGAACAAAGCCTTAGAGGTCTCATACCTCTCATGCCTTGCTTGCTCTTCAAAGAGCATTTTCAGGTGTTCGATCATATTGAAAGCACCCAAGTTCTCATGTTGCTTCTGAAGCTCAGAGTCCATGTTAACAAGCATAAGGCACGCAACATCCAATGCATCATCAACATGCTTCTTGTAAGCATC
The DNA here is from genome assembly GCA_028386065.3 of Turnera subulata. NCBI lineage: Eukaryota > Viridiplantae > Streptophyta > Magnoliopsida > Malpighiales > Passifloraceae > Turnera > Turnera subulata. The sequence goes on along the minus strand of JAKUCV010007032.1, from coordinate 56,418 downwards.
TCTTTCTGCCCTAGGAGCATTACGCTCCGGTTCATTTGGAACGGGCCCTTCAAGGACATGCAACTTCTTTTCTTGTTTGAGGACTATCCTCAAATTGCGATGCCACTTTAGGATGTTATTCCCTTTCAGCTTTTCCTTCTCAAGGATCGATCGCAGAGATTGTGTACTAGTTTTTTGTGCCATGATAACTCTACAACATTGATCAACTTACACAAATAAGAGTCATGTATTCATAAAATCACTTAATAAGGAATTTTATTAAATGATGCTCCTACTACATAAATCAAGATAATTATGAGTAGGCCAAGATCCATATTTCACTACAAGATAAATCAGCTTTGGCTGATCACTTATATCATAGTTATTTAGGTAGACAACTCTTGTCAATTACATCTCATGTAACTCTAGGATAGTTGAGTGAACAACACTTGTTCTTGTCTATCTCATAGACTTAGCTCAACTCCTTGCCTCTAAGTCCTCAATCCTATTGAGATGACCTAGTTAAGTTCAACCCATAACAAGTAGTTCGGATATTACAATTATCCCGTTGCACCTTGCTAGGATAAATATTGGCAGCTTGCTTTGGCAAAACCTACCAAGTATTAATCTAAGCAATGATGAGTGCTTATCATGGAAGGCAACAGAGGAACTTAATTCTACATACGGGTACAAGTTAGAGAACTTGTGGACTGGACCGACCCACATAAGAACACTACATGGAACGTTATATGATTGTCATTAGTGGTTCTTATATGTATTGTCCTTTGACCTGAGATCATCAAGGTTCCCAACATATTAGTCATATACTTTGATATTACTCTTGGCTATTCGTAACTGAGTAGACCTTAGTGTAATCATTGGGTATATGATAAGTGTGTAGTGGGTTTTGTATGATCAAGATGGAATTCGTCTAACCCATATAACGGGTATATTATCAGTTGGGCCTCTTGATAGAGTTGAACTGTAAATGCATGGTCATGCTCGGATTATGTGTTATGGTGATATCATTAGTATCTGTTTTACACAGTTAACTCGGGGATCAAGAAACTTAGATTAAACATATACGAGACTGACTTATTCCATGTTTCGTGTTTATTCTTGACAATGTGACGAAAGGACGATGACATGCTTCCGAGGCATATTGAATCAGTACTAATCTTATCGTTTGGGTAGCAATGATGTGTTGCTAGACACCGCTCATTGTTTATAATTGTAAAATGAAATTTTACAATTATTGCCAAACGTTACAAGTGCCTACAGGGTCACACACTTAGAACTGTTGATTCGAGTTGGTAGTTGAACCATGGTTGGACCGTGGTTCGACTAGGTAGGTGGACCATAGTTGAACCTTGGTTGGACCATGGTTGGACTGGGTCGTTTTGGGCTGATTTGGTTCACTAATTATCAGAATTACTGAACCAAAATTAACGCTATATGATGTGTAATCCCATTAATGCTTAGTGGAGCATTAAGACATAGTGGAGACAAGATTAGGCTTAAAGTATAATCATGATGGTTAATGCATGATGATGTTGGCCATTGTCTCATTAATCTATGCATTAATTGTGTTTATAAATAGGGCTCGATAATCAGATTATCAACACACAAAATATTTGTGATACCCCAGGTATACCCTAGAATATAGAGAAGTATTTACATGATGAGAACCGGATGTAGCTTGGCCTTCCGAGATGTTCGAGTAGGTTGGATTGGGTATTCGGGAGAAAATGGATACTGTTAATAGTGTTGGTGTGCACATTAGTATGGGCTTAGGCTCGGTAACATGAATTGGTGTTGGATGGAGATGAGATAGTTAGCATAGGCTTGGCCTAGTGCACTCAAATGGGCTCGTAGTGATTCGATGGCACGGTTGGCCTAATTTGGTGTTCCGAGTGCTCGACTTATCTAAACGGTCGATAAATGATGATTAATGTTGGAAATGTGATTATATGGTGTAATAGGTGCAATAGATGCACAATTGCTTAAGGGAGTTATCGGTTGGCTCGAGTTGGTGTGAAATAGTGCACAACCGGGGCAATGGTGTGTCCGTCGGTGCACAATTGGGCTCGATGAGGGTAAATACGTAATTGGCCAAACCGACCAATCAGAATGAGATGTGTGGCTCGGGAATAAGCTTCTGGTGGTTTGGGTGTGCAAGCTAGCAGGTTGGTTTCTACAAACCAATTGGATGGAAAATAAGCACGAGGTGGCAATTTAGGTGCAAGTGGCACCTAGTTGTGTGTTGGTGGCAATTGGGGTGGTGACTCACCTACTTGGGCAGGGATTAAGAGGTGAAAACAAGCACCTCTCCCTCACTCTTATCAGCTAAATTCGTGGCTAGGTCCTGGAGAGAAAAGAGAGAGAGAAAGAGAGAAAAGAGGGGAAAGGGGAGAAGTGAGCCTAGGGGTTCTGCTCTCGGCCAGACAGACCCCTGACCACTAAAATGAGGATTCCGGCCCAACCACCGGTTTGAATTGCGTGAAACCAAAGTCACAAGATAGACAACTTCCATAGCGTTAATTGGGCACCGGTTTGGTGGATTTTGGAGCTGAACTGAGAGAGTTATGCGCTCTCCAAGTTCACTGTTCTGCAGCAGACCTGCTGCAGGAACCCGAGTTGGTGTAGGAGCCATATCTGGAGCTAGAGAGCTTTGAATCGAGTGTTCTAGGTGGCTATGGAAAGCTACGAGGCAGGGCTACAACTTTGATGTCGATGCTTGAGGTCGGTTCTGCCTGTAGGTGCGTACCTCGGTGAAGTTTCTGCTGGTACAGGGCAGATTCTACCCGAGTTACTGTAAGGTTGATTTGTGTGATTCAATTGTGTGTTTCTTGTTATGGTTGGTTGACTTATATTTTGATGTATAATTATGTGTGTGTTATAGGGCAGTATGAACCCTAGATGGCAAAGGGTTTTAAAAGGAACCATTGGTTGGCCTTGATGTGCCTAATGAATGGCCTTGATGTGCCTAATGGTTTGGTAAGTGGGGTTGCATGCTTATGATGGTTAATGGTGCTCATTTGTTGGTTGATGACCCAATGTGCTCAGTGGTGGCACCTATGGTGCAATATTGTGGTTATGCCTTGGCTTATAAGACGAGCCCAGTGGTCGGGCTGTGCATTTCATACATATCATGTGCATCATGGCATTTACATAAGATTGTGGTTATTGGTTAGGATTGATGGACCATGCAGTACCACATGGCTGCTTGGTCAATATGAGATGATGGTGGCATTATGCTAGGCGCCGTGTGTGGTTGTGGTAGCCAATCTGTTATGCCTCGTACGTGGGGCTGTGGGCTAAGGAGTAACATTGTTGGCAAGGCTACCGGACCATGCAGGTAGGCTTAGTACAACTTCACAATAGCTTACCCGTGGGCTGATCACAGTGGCATGTGGGGAGTGTGTTTGGATGTTATTTTCCACTTGTGTTGGTATCATTGCTATTGCTTGTATGTCACTCTACTTACTGAGTTTATACTCACCCCCCCATTTCCTCCCCTTGTCTTACAGGTGCGAGTTTGAGAGCACGGGTTGTAGGACGATGGGTATAGCCGAGTCTGTCTCCTTTAATCACTTTACTGTATTGTTTTATATGTGGAGGTTATGTCCTTGTATAGTAAGAATTAGTGCCCCTTGTAGCAACGGTTTTACGACATTAGAGGATCTGTCTTTATTAATTGGTTTTGATACGTTTTATTTTCTTTTGTTGCCTTTGCGTTTGTCGGTTGTTGCTTCCTTTTACGCTGTGCATTTCTTTGTCGGTAACCCGCCGAGCAGAGGCAACGGGCTTCTGGTTGTGTTGACGAAAGGCCTTTGGGTGCCTTGTGGCACATGGTGGGTGCGCAAGGTACCTGGCCGGTCGCGCTTAGCGGGGGCGTGACAGAATTGGTAGCGGAGCAGTTAAGATGAGCATGTTTGTTTAGGATTTGTTTGGTGTCATGACAGTTGATGTCTTGCCTTTTGCTACAAAAACATGTGATAGTTGTGGTAAAGGAGCTTGTTTTCGTGATAAAGTTTAGAGTCTATGTCTTTGGGGTGTGATTATGTAATTTTACTAATGGGGCATAGGTTGTTGAGTCTTGTGGCTAGTACCCATCGAATTAGAGGTTCTCGTGAGAGGCGTTTGTTTTAATTATGTGCTATATGTGTGTTATATGTTGTTGTGTTTGTCGTTTGGTTGATGTGTAGCCCGAGAAACTCGTGAACAGGTTATGTCGGCTTGGAACAGTTGCGAATAAAGTGCTAAGGGAAGTGAGTAATGGTTTTATGGTTTTAAAGATGTGTAAAGGATGGTGGAATAAGTTTAACAATGGATTGGGATGGTTTGAGCAAAAGTAGGAAATGAGGTACGGGAGAAAAAGTTCTTAAGAGGTTTTGTGAGTATAAAGAAGTAAGATTATAGTTTGTAAGCCGTAGCTCGGTGTTAACAAGGGAAGGGTAGTAGTTAACATTGTAGAACCTAAGGGTGACTAAAGTATGAAGGAATAGAATGTTGATTTTGAAGTTTTGGTTTAGAGCTTGTAATAGAGTATAATTAATGGTTATGTTAGAGTTTTAAGTGTTTTTAAGTACTAATGGAGGAAGGATGACGTTAATGAATGTTTTGGCTACTTAGCATATATTAGAGTAAAGTTGACACCCTAAATTACCTATAGAGATTGTCTTGATTATTTAGAGTTAGATTATGGAATGATAAGTTCCCATGAAGTTTGGTGATGGACTTGGAGATGTGTGAGAAGTGCTACATCTTTTAGTGAGGTGCAAGCGGAGTCGCGGTGCGAAAGCGTGGTTAGTTTATTTGGGATGTAATTGGCACGCTACAGTGTTGTTGGTGCCCACTTGGCATGCTGCAGTGCTGTTAGTGCGCAGTTGGCATGCTGCAGTGCTGTTGGTGCCTAGTTGGTGCGCTGCTGATCTAATTGGTGTGCATTGGTATAGGAGTAGTGAACTTCATCGCTTAGTAGGGGAAGTTGGTCCCGTTGGCCGATTCTAGGGCCAGTACCCTCACTAGTGTGCGAATAGTGCATTTTGAGGTCCGGATGGAGTAATTGGCCTTATTGGACAATTGGCACCGTAATGTGCGGATAATACACTATAGTGGTGTGAATAAGATCTAGAAGTTATTAGTGATGAGAGAATGAGTAGATGGGTTATAGTAGCTTATTCAGTGATGTATCATGTGGAGAACTTAAGTGGAGAATTATGTGGTTACATTTGGAAGGCTAACGGTACACTGCAAAGTTTTGTTCACTTGGACAATGTGGCCACAAGTTATAACGTTTTTGCAATTACTGTTTTGAAAATATTTTTTTAAAGGAATGAATTAAGCAAGTCTGGCATTAGTACCGTTTAGCCTATCCATTTGTACTATAATGAGAAGTGATAGATAGTTGAGAGAACTAGAATATATAAGATTCCGATTGAGTTGTCGAGGTAAGTGAAACGGATTATAATGTGAAGTGACCATGAGAGAGTATTGGATGTATATAGACAAAATGAACATGTCATTTGAGGTATCTAAGTTAGGAGTTGAGGTAGAACTTTTGTATGAATTTCGAGATAAACAAGTTGGAGATATATTGGATTGAGTTATAGTTGAGTGATCTAATAAAGGTAGAGCTTGAAATGATTGATGAAAAATAGGATGGCATATGAGTATATTCAAGAAGATGATAGAAAGTTACATATAAAGATTGATGTTGTCTCTGAGGATAGGGTACCATCTGAATTTCGAGGACGAAATTCTATAAAGAAGAGGATGGTGTGATACCCCAGGTATACCCTAGAATATAGAGAAGTATTTACATGATGAGAATCGGATGTAGCTTGGCCTTCCGAGATGTTCGAGTAGGTTGGATTGGGTATTCGGGAGAAAGTGGATACTGTTAATAGTGTTGGTGTGAACATTAGTATGGGCTTAGGCTCGGTAACATGAATTAGTGTTGGATAGAGATGAGATAGTTAGCATAGGCTTGGCCTAGTGCACTCAAATGGGCTCGTAGTGATTCGATGGCACAATTGGCCTAATTTGGTGTTTCGAGTGCTCGACTTATCTAAACGGTCGAAAAATTATGATTAATGATGGAAATGTGATTATATGGTGTAATAGGTGCAATACATGCACAATTGTTTAAGGGAGTTATCGGTTGGCTCGAGTTGGTGCGAAATAGTGCACAATCGGGGCAATGGTGTGTCCGTCGGTGCACAATTGGGCTCGGTGAGGGTAAATACGTAATTGGCCAAACCGACCAATCAGAATGAGATGTGTGGCTCGGGAATAAGCTTCTGGTGGTTTGGGTGTGCAAACTAGCAGGTTGGTTGCCACAAACCAATTGGATGGAAAATAAGCACGAGGTGGCAATTTAGGTGCAAGTGGCACCTAGTTGTGTGTTGGTGGCAATTGGGGTGGTGACTCACCTACTTGGGCAGGGATTAAGAGGTGAAAACAAGAACCTCTCCCTCACTCTTATCATCTAAAATCGTGGCTAGGTCCTGGAGAGAAAAGAGAGAGAGAAAGAGAGAAAAGAGGGGAAAGGGGAGAAGTGAGCCTAGGGGTTCTACTCTCGGCCAGACAGACCCCTAGCCACTAAAATGACGTTTTCGGCCAAACCACCGGTTGGAATTGAGTTCACCTAAAGCCAAAAGTTATATAACTTCTATACCGTTAATTGGGCACTGGTTTGGTGGATTTTGGAGCTGAACTGAGAGAGTTATGCGCTCTCCAAGTTCACTATTCTGCAGCAGACCTGCTGCAGGAATCCGAGTTGGTGTAGGAGCCATATCTGGAGCTAGAGAGCTCTGAATTGAGTGTTCTAGGTGGCTATGGAAATCTACGAGGCAGGGCTACAACTTTGATGTTGATGCCCGAGGTCGGTTCTGCCTGTAGGTGCGTGTTTAGCCACGGTGAAGTTTCTACTTGTGCAGGGCAGATTCTACCCGAGTTACTGTAAGGTTGATTTGTGTGATTCAATTGTGTGTTTCTTGTTATGGTTGGTTGACTTATATTTTGATGTATAATTATGTGTGTGTTACAGGGCAGTATGAACCCTAGATTCCCATGGGTTTTAAAGGGAACCATTGGTTGGCCTTGATGTGCCTAATGGTTTGGTAAGTGGGGTTGCATGCTTATGATGGTTAATGGTGCTCATTTGTTGGTTGATGACCCAATGTGCTCAGTGGTGGCACCTATGGTGCAATATTGTGGTTATGCCTTGGCTTATAAGACGAGCCCAGTGGTCGGGCTGTGCATTTCATGCATATCATGTGCATCATGGCATTTACATAAGATTGTGGTTATTGATTAGGATTGATGGACCGTGCAGTACCACATGGCTGCTTGGTCAATATGAGATGATGGTGGCGTTGTGCTAGGCGCCGTGTGTGGTTGTGGTAGCCAATCGGTTATGCCTCGTACGTGGGGCTGTGGGCTAAGAAGTAACATTGTTGGCAAGGCTACCGGACCATGCAGGTAGGCTTAGTACAACTTCACAATAGCTTACCCGTGGGCTGATCACGGTGGCATGTGGGGAGTGTGTTTGGTTGTTATTTTCCACTGGTGTTGGTATCATTGCTATTGCTTGTATGTCACTCTACTTGCTGAGTTTATACTCATCCCCCCATTTCCTCCCCCTGTCTTACAGGTGCGAGTTTGAGAGCATGGGTTGTAGGACGATGGGTATAACCGAGTCGGTCTCCCTTAATCACTTTACTATACTGTTTTATATGTGGAGGTTATGTCCTTGTATAGTAACATTTAGTGCCCCTTGTAGCAACAGTTTTACGACATTAGAGGATTTGTCTTTATTAATTGGTTTTGATACGTTTTATTATCTTTTGTTGCCGTTGCGTTTGTCGGTTGTTGCTTCCTTTTACGCTGCGCATTTCTTTGTTGGTAACCCGCCGAGCAGAGGCAACGGGCTTCTGGTTGTGTTGACGAAAGGCCTTTGGGTTCCTCGTGGCACATGGTCGGTGCACAAGGTACCTTGCCGGTCGCGCTTAGCGGGGGCGTGACAACAATCACACACAATTTAGATTACACACTTCATTCTTTGAGAAAGAAAGAAGCACATATAAACACTTGTTTCTAGCTCTCGAAAATTCTGCAGCTAGCACTGCGATTCGGGAGTGCTCTGGTTAGTGATCGTGAGACGGTTGCTAGCAGTCATCAACGGTTCGTGTGGATACCGTAGAGGAGCCGGATTTCTTGTCGGGTTCTTGCTGATTCTACACTACAGTTGGGTGAAAGACCTCAACCAAGCAAGGTACGAAAAATTGTTATTTGGTTTTGTTAGCTCCACTCGGATCCTCCATGAGTACCGGGTCTTTCCGCTGCGTTTTGATTGCCAAGTTTGCATGCCCGGTTACTAACAATGGTAGCGGAGCCTCTTGTGAAACGCTAAGCCGAATTTGTTGTGCATATGTATGATATGCTCATATTGATATGTATGATATGCTGTATGTGATGTAGCATGTTCATGATATGTTGAATTCGTTTTTGTATGTGTAGTATATGTTGAGGTTTGTTTTTGTCAAAAGTGTTTGACAACAAGTACTTGATTGGTATGTGATATCAATCAAGGTGTTTTTGGCAATAAGTCGAATGAGTTCGACAAGGAAAAACGATTGTCGGTTTTCGTATAGATCGATTGTCGTTATAGTACGATTGTCGTCCTTTGTCAGGTGCAAGGCTGTGAATTAATACACTGTGCAAGTGAGTCCTGTCTATGAGGCTGGGTTTAAGTGAACCTTTGTTCCTCCAGTTTTTTCTAGGGATTTATCTTGGAATGATAATTCTGTCTTAGGAGATTGGCTACGCCATCTTTCCTGGGAATTATCGAATCAGTTCAATTCACTTCTTGTACGAGCACTATTCACCACAAGAAATTTCCTAGATCGAGGAGCTAGTCAGTCTTTGATCACAAGTTAAACTTCGATGTTCTTGAACACTGCCAAGTAGTTGGGAGAATCAGATTCTCACAACATCGATGTTCAATGTTAGACATCGATGTTCTTATGTATTTTTTGGTTTCCAAATTTACAAAACATCAATATATAATTTATCAAGAACATGCATATGATGTATAGGAATAATATGTTGATGTAAATATTAAGTTCCTCTTGTGTTGCCTTCCATGATAAGCACTCATCATTGCTTAGATCAATACTTGGTAGGTTTTGCCAAAGCAAGGTGCCAATGTTTATCCTAGCAAGGTGCGACGGGATAATTGTAATATCTGAACTGCTTGTTGGGTTGAACTTAACTAGGTCATCTCAATAGGATTGAGGACTTAGAGGCAAGGAGTTGAGCTAAGTCTATGAGATAGACAATAACAAGTGTTGTTCACTCAACTATCCAAGAGTTACATGAGATGTAATTGACAAGAGTTATCTTCCTAAATAACTATGATATAAGTGATCAGCCAAAGCTGACTTATCTTGTAGTGAAATACGGATCTTGGCCTACACATAATTATCTTGTTTTATTTAGTAGGAGCATCATTTAATAAAATTCCTTATTAAGTGATTTTATGAATACATGACTCTTATTTGTGTGAGTTGATCAATGTTGTAGAGTTATCATGGCACAAAACACTAGTACACAATCACTGCGATATGTCCTTGAGAAGGAAAAACTTAATACGAATAACTTCCTTAAGTGGCATCGCAATTTGAGGATAGTCCTCAAACAAGAAAAGAAGTTGTATGTCCCTGAAGGGCCTGTTCTTAATGAACCGGCGCCTACTGCTCCTAGAGCAGAAACAGATGCTTACAAGAAGCAAGTTGATGATGCATTGGATGTTGCATGCCTTATGCTTGTTATCATGGACTCCGAGCTTTAGAAGCAACATGAGAGCTTGGATGCGTTCGATATGATCGAACATCTGAAAATGCTTTTTGAAGAGCAAGCAAGGCATGAGAGGTATGAGACCTCTAAGGCATTGTTCCAATGCAAGGTGGCTGAGTCATCACCGGTGAGACCTCATTTGCTCAAAATGATTGGATACATTGAGAGCCTTGAGGGTCTAGGTTTTCCTTTGCAAAAGGAGTTGGTTGTTGATCTAGTCCTGCAATCGTTGCCGGATAGTTACAACCAATTTGTCATGAATTTCAATATGAATCATCTTGACAAATCCTTGTCTGAGTTGCTTAACATGTTAGGAATAGTTGAGCAACAGATGAAGGCAAATAAATCCAACAGCATATTGATGGTTGGAAATGGCAAAGGAAAGGGTAAAGCCAAGTTTTACAAGAAGAAAAATGTGCCAAAAAGTTTGGTGCATGTCCATTTTCTTGTTCCCATGTGTTGAAACCCAAAGGTGGTATTGCAAAGGAAGGACAATATTTCCATTGCAACAAACCTGGCCATTGGAAGCGTAACTGTCCTATTTACCTTGAAGAGGTGAAGAAACAGAAGGGAAGTAAGACTTTCGCTTAAGGTATTTTTGTTATAGAAGCTAATATCTCTCTCTCTGCATCATTGGTATCAGATACCGGATGTGGTTCTCACATTTGTGTAAATGTGCAGGAACTGAGAAAGAGTAGAAGATTAGCAAAAGGAGAGATAGACCTGCGCGTTGGAAATGGAGCAAGAGTTGCTGCATTAGCTGTAGGGACTTACCATCTATCTTTACCGAGTGGTTTGGTTTTGGAACTTGATGATTGCTATTATGTACCTACTATAAGCAGGAATTTGATTTCTGTCTCTTGTCTGGACAAGAAAGGTTTTTCATTTGTAATAAAGAACAATTGTTGTTCTATTTATTTCAATGATATTTATTATGGTGGTGCATATTTGATCAATGGTTTGTACGTTCTAAACCTAGAAACACCATCTATAACATTAATACGAAGAAGGTTAGATTAAACGATTCTAATGAAACCTATCTCTGGCAATGTCGATTGGGCCATATAAACGAGACTCGTATTTCTAAACTCTATAAAGATAGACTCTTAAACTCATTTGATTTTGAATCATATGAGACATGCGAGTCATGTTTATTAGGCAAAATGACGAAGGCTCCTTTTGCTGGTAAAGGTGAAAGAGCTTCGGACTTGTTAGGTCTTATACATTCTGATGTATGTGGACCTATGTCAACACAGGCTAGAGGTGGATTTCAATACTTCATTACATTTACTGATGATTACAGTAGATATGGCTATGTGTATCTAGTGAAGCACAAGTCAGAATCCTTTGAAAAGTTCAAAGAATTCAAGAATGAAGTACAGAATCAACTCGGCAAGAGTATTAAAATGCTTCGATCTGATCGAGGAGGTGAATACTTAGACCAAAATTTTCTTGATCATCTAAAAGAATGTGGTATAGTATCACAACGTACTCCACCATGAACACCTCAATGGAATGGTGTATCCGAAAGAAGGAATAGAACTTTGTTAGACATGGTTCGTTCTGTGATGAGTCAAGCTAGCCTTCCTTTTTCATTTTGGGGACATGCATTATTGAGTGCTGCGTTTACACTTAACCGTGTTCTATCTAAATCGGTTGAAAAGACACCATATGAGATATGGACTGGGAAGCGTCCCAATTTGTCTTTTATGAGGATTTGGGGTTGTGAGGTTTACGTGAGACGTCAAGCATCAGACAAACTCGGCCCTAAATCTGACAAGTGCCTTTTTGTTGGATATCCTAAGGAAACTAAAGGATATTATTTCTATAATCCCACAGAGCACAAAGTGTTTGTTGCTCGTACTGATATTTTTCTAGAAAGAGAATTTATTTCTAGAGAGATTAGTGGGAGGAAAAATAGAACTCGAAGAAGTTCGAGGTATTGAGGCTGAGATGGAACAAGGACAGGAACCACAAGTTGTTGTAGGTGAGAATCCTGTACCTGTAACACACGGACCGTGTAGGTCTGATAGGACTCGGTGTGAGCCTGAGAGATATGGATTTCTTATGACTCATACTGGAGACATGATGCTCATTGATGAGAATGAGCCCACTTCCTATCAGCAAGCTATTACTGGTCCAGACTCTAAGAAGTGGCTAGAAGCCATGAATTCGGAGATGGAATCCATGTATGAAAACAAGGTATGGACCTTGGTTGAACCACCTGAAGGGGTAAAACCCATAGGGTGCAAATGGGTCTTTAAGAAAAAGACCGACATGGATGGTAATGTGATTACCTTTAGAGGGAGACTGGTTGCGAAAGGTTTTAAGCAAGTTCATGGTATTGACTATGATGAAAATTTCTCTCCAGTTGCCATGCTTAAATCCATCCGGATTCTATTAGCTATAGCAGTATACCATGATTATGAGATATGGCAAATGGATGTCAAAACCGCTTTCCTTAATGGAAATCTTTTAAGGATGTGTACATGACACAACCTGAAGGTTTTGTCGATCCAGGGAATGCTAATATGGTATGCAAGTTGCAAAGATCCATTTATGGATTGAAGCAAGCTTCTAGGAGTTAGAATCTTCGTTTAAATAAAGTGATCAAAGAGTTTGGTTTCATTAAAAATGAAGATGAACCATGTGTTTACAAGAAGGTTAGTGGGTGTATTATCGTTTTCTTGTTATTGAATGTTGACGACATTCTACTCATTGGGAATGATATACCGACACTACAGTCTGTTAAGACTTGGTTAGGAAAGAATTTCTCAATGAAGGACTTGGGAGAAGCTGCCTACGTGCTAGGTATAAAGATCTATAGAGATAGATCCAAAAGGCTTCTTGGGCTAAGTCAAAGTACATATATTGATAAGGTGCTAAAGAGGTTTAGCATGCTTGATTCCAAGAAAGGTTTCTTGCCCATGTCACATGGCGTATCTCTCTCAAAGAATCATTGTCCTAGAACATCTGAGGAGAGAGAGCGAATGAGTAAGATTCCTTATGCATCAGCAATAGGATCTATCATGTATGCCATGCTATGTACTCGACCGAATGTCGCATATGCATTAAGTGTCACAAGCAGATACCAATCTGATCCCGGTGAAAGTCACTGGACAGCGGTTAAGAACATCCTTAAGTACTTGAGAAGGACTAAGGATGCATTCCTTGTTTATGGATGCGTTGATGAGCTTGTTGTAAAGGGTTACACAGATGCTAGCTTCCAAACTGACAGGGATGACTTTAGATTGCAGTCAGGTTATGTGTTTTGTCTTGGAGGTGGTGCTGTATGCTGGAAGAGTTCAAAGCTAGAGACAGTTGCCGACTCTACAACTGAGGCTAAGTACATAGCCGCCTCAGAAGCGGTGAAAGAGGCTGTTTGGATTAAGAAATTTGTAACTGAACTTGGGGTGGTTCCTAGTATTGACAGTCCGATTGAGCTCTATTGTGACAACAATGGGACAATCGCACAGGCTCAAGAACCTAGATACCACCTGAGATCCAAACATATACTCCGACGCTATCATCTTATTGGAGAGATCATTGATAGAGGCGATGTCAGGCTGTGCAAAGTTCCTTCTGAGAACAATGTAGCAGATCCACTGACTAAGCCACTCTCACAGCAGAAGCATGATGGTCATACTGCATCCACTGGTATTAGATACATGGATGATTGGCTTTAGTGCAAGTGGGAGATTGTTAGTGTAATATGCCCAAAAGCCAATCATTGAATGATTGTACATAGTCATGTAAATACATTAAGGTTATTCCAATAAATATGTTTATGAGATAAACGCTTGAACATATTTATAACCCTAGAATATTTTATATTCTTAAATGTCCCTAGTCGATTATTATTATGGATGGGTTGAAATAATAAATTAGGACTAGCGCATCTTGAGAATTATATGAGATATGAATTCTACATACGGGTACAAGTTAGAGAACTTGTGGAGTGGACCGACCCACATAAGAACACTATATGGAACGTTATATGATTGTCGTTAGTGGTTCTTTTATGTATTGTCATTTGACCTGAGATCATCAAGGTTCCCAACATGTTACTCACATACTTTGATATTACTCTTGGCTATTCGTAACAGTGTAGTCCTTAGTGTAATCTTTGGGTATATAATAAGTGTGTAGTGGGTTTTGTATGATCAAGATGGAATTCGTCCAACCCATATAATGAGTATATTATTAGTTGGGCCTCTTGATAGAGTTGAACTATAAATGCATGGCCATGCTCGGATTATGTGATATGGTGATATCATTAGTATCCGTTTTACACAGTTAACTCGGGGATCAAGAAACTTAGATTAAACATATACGAGATTGACTTATTCCATGTCTCGTGTTTAATCTTGATAATGTGACGAAAGGACGATGACATGCTTCCGAGGCATATTGAATCAGTACTCATCCTGTCGTTTGGGTAGCAATGATGTGTTGCTAGACACCGCCCATTGTTTATAATTGTAAAATGAGATTTTACAATTATTGCCAAACGTTACAAGTGCCTATAGGGTCACACACTTAGAACTGTTGATTCGAACTAGTGGTTGAACCGTGGTTGGACCGTGGTTCGACCAGGTGGGTGGAGTATAGTTGAACCTTAGTTGGACCATGGTTGGACCGGGTCATTTTAGGCTGATTTGGTTCACTAGTTATTAGAATTATTGAACCAAAATTAATTCCATATGATGTGTAATCTAATTAATGCTTAATGGAGCATCCATTAATGCTTAGTGAAGCATAGAGACATAGTGGAAACATGATTAGGCTTAAAGTATAATCATGATGGGTAATGCATAATGATGTTGGCCATTGTCTCATTAATCTATGCATTAATTGTGTGTAAAAATAGGGCTTGATAATCAGATTATCAACACACACAACATTCACACACAATTTAGATTACACACTTCATTCTTTAAGAAAGAAAGAAGCACATATAAACACTAGTTTCTAGCTCACGAAAATTCTGCTGCTAGCACTGCGGTTCGGGAGTGCTCGGGTTAGTGATCGTGAGACGGTTGCTAGCAGTCATCAACGGTTCGTATGGATACCGTAGAGGAGCCGGATTTCTTGTCGGGTTCTTGCTGATTCTACACTACAGTTGGGTGAAAGACCTCAACCAAGCATGGTTCGAAAAATTGTTATTCGGTTTAGTTAGCTTCACTTGGATTCTCCATGAGTACCCGGTCTTTCCGCTGCATTTTGATTGTCAAGTTTGCATGTCCGGTTACTAACATAAATCCCCAGGAAAGACTAGAGGAACAAAGGTTCACTTAAAACCCAGCCTCCTAGACAGGACTCACTTGCACAGTGTATTAATTCACAACCTTGCACCTGACAAAGGACGACAATCATACTAGAACGACAATCGATCTATATGAAAACCGACAATCGATTTTCCTTGTCGAACTCATTCGACTTACTGCCTAAAACTCCTTGATTTATATCACATACCAATCAAGTACTTGTTGTCAAACACTTTTGACAAAAACAAACCTCAACATATATCACACATACAAAAACGAATTCAACATATCACGAACATGCTACATCACATACAACATATCATATATATCAATTTGAGCATCTCATACATATGCACAACAAATTCGGTTTAGCGTTTCACAAGAGGCTCCGCTACCACTGTTAGTAACCGGGCATGCAAACTTGACAGTCAAAATGTAGCGGAAAGACCCGGTACTCATGGAGGATCCAAGTGAAGCTAACTAAACAGAATAACAATTTTTTGTACCTTGCTTGGTTGAGGTCTTTCACCCAACTGTAGTGTAGAATCAGCAAGAACCCGACAAGAAATCCGGCTCTTCTACGGTATCCACACGAACCATTGATGACTGCTAGCAACCGTCTCACGATCACTAACCCGTGCACTCCCGAACCGCAATGCTAGCTGCAGAATTTTCGAGAGCCAGAAACTAGTGTTTATATGTGCTTCTTTCTTTCTCAAAGAATGAAGTGTGGAATCTAAATTGTGTGTGAATGTTGTGTGTGTTTATAATCTGATTATCAAGCCCTATTTATACACACAATTAATGCATAGATTAATGAGACAATGGCCAACATCATCATGCATTAACCATCATGATTATACTTTAAGCCTAATCATGTCTCCACTATGTCTTAATGCTCCACTAAGCATTAATGGATGCTCCACTAAGCATTAATGGGATTACACATCATATGGCATTAATTTTGGTTCAATAATTCTGATAATTAGTGAACCAAATCAGCCCAAAACGACCCGGTCCAACCGTGGTCCAACCAAGGTTCAACCATGGTCCACCCACCTGGTCGAACCACGGTCCAACCATGGTTCAACCACCAGCTCGAATCAACAGTTCTAAGTGTGTGACCCTGTAGGCACTTGTAACGTTTGGCAATAATTGTAAAATCTCATTTTACAATTATAAACAATGAGCGGTGTCTAGCAACACATCATTGCTACCCAAACGACAAGATCAATACTGATTCATTATGCCTCGGAAACATGTCATCGTCCTTTCGTCCCATTATCAAGATTAAACACGAGACATGGAAAACGTCAATCTCGTATATGTTTAATCTTAGTTTCTTGATCCCCGAGTTAACTGTGTAAAACCGGATACTCATGATATCACCATATCACATAATCCGAGCGTGGCCACGCATTTAGCAGTTCAACTCTATCAAGAGGCCCATCTGATAATATACCCGTTATATGGGTTGGACGAATCCCATCTTGATCGATCAAAACCCACTACACATTACGTCATATACCCAATGATTACCCTTACGTCTACTCAGTTACGAGTGACTAGGAATAATATCAAAGTATACGACTCATATGTTGGGAACCTTGATGATCTCAGGTCTAAGGACAATACATATAAGAACCACTAATGACAATCATATAACGTTCCATGTAGGGTTCTTATGTGGGTCGGTCCAGTCCACAAGTTCTCTAACTTGTACCCGTATGTAGAATTCATATCTCACATAATTCTCAACATATGCTAGTCTTAATTTATTATTACAACCCATCCACAATAATAATCGACTAGGGACATTTAAGAATATAAAATATTCTAGGGTTATAAATATGTGCAAGCGTTTATCTCATAAACATATTTATTGGAATAACCTTAATGTATTTACATGACTATGTACAATCATCCAATGATTGGCTTTTGGGCATATTACACTAACAGTATATGTCGTAGGATGTAGAGGACATAGGAATGTTGAGGCGGAACAAAGCTTCAAGTTTCGAGACAATTAATATGGCCCAGGTGAGGACTTATAAACCTTTGTATGCATTACTGCCTACAATGCTCGGTTAATAAACTTGGAACAAGAAGTGGTAATACTTGGTTGGTATTGAATGCTATATGCATAAATGCGTGCTGTGCTGATGTTCTTGTTTGCGTTTACATCTTAATGATGATACCTTGATGCAGTATGTCTAATTATGTGTGTTACGTGCCTATTTGATACGATATGCCAGTTGAGCATGAGTTTGTTGGTTATGAGATATAACATGTGATATGACTTTGTGGTTCGTGTGGTGACTTGAGGGCTGGAGGCCCGGACTTGAGAATAAGATATTAAATCCACATAACCCTGTTTGATAATAATGTATGGCAAAACTCTTAAAGCAAAATTGAGAATAACAAACTATAATATTCTACTGTGGGGCTGTTGACCGGTTAGTTCGAGCGGGAAGGGATACCCCTCGGGATTTCATGTGGGATAGCATGGTATATGCAGTTTAGCATCTGGGTCTGTGATGACCGGTTCTACCTCCCTCTTTCTATCTCCCCCTTTCTACCTCCTTCTTTCTCTCTGTCTATCTCTCTCTCTCATTGATTGTATTGGGCCTTGCCCTGATTATATTGGGCTTATGCCCTGGTTGTCTCATGAGACGGGACCGAGCTCGACGCACACAGTAGAGGGCTCTAATAAAATATTTAATCTTAATAATAATAAAATACAACGATAATAAGATGATTAAAGGCATGTTTAGGTTTTAAGTTCTAATGATGACTTTGTGTTATGCAATGTGACTTGCTTGTGCACTATGACTGCTACTGCCTGATACCAGTATTTGTAGTTAATTTGTATTTGTATACTTTGGTTTATTTGTTTGCGGTGAGACAGTGGTTGGTCTCACCCCCTCACATTCTTTTTCATGTTAACTGCTCATTGAGCAGTGGTGCATATCAGCAGGTGGCGGAGCTTTCCTCCTCGGGTCGGATCCATAGAGTTCACTGCATACATGTTATTATATGTTTTGTCTTTCGCTGCATATTCGCTTCCTTGTATAATTTATTGTATAATTGTATGTTGATTATGTTGTTTGTATCGTGTCCCGGGTAGAAGGGCATTTTGGTCACTTCTCATGTTGTAATTAATTTAATGGGTCATTTGGGATACGGGTGTTAGTTGATGATTTTCGTGTCCCGGGAATGATAAAGGCAATTTAGTCATTTTATATTTAAATTCTATTTTATATTAATAAATTAGGACTCGGGCGTTTCAGTTGGTAGCGGAGCAGGCTGTAGATCCTTCGGGATGTGTTCGTATGTTTTATGCTCTTATATGCATAAGTCTGGTCCTTTTGGGCCGTCTATTGCATTGTCATATGCATTCATATAGTGAGTCGTACTATGGATCCGGTGGAGGACACGCACTTGCTGAGGGTCGGAGTGACCCGGTATTGTCGTTGAAATGACATGTAGCGAAGTTTATTTTGTGGAATATCCTCTGTTTTGTCAGACTCGGTGTAGACCCTTGACTCATTGCTTGTGTCTTTTGTCTGTGTGGAACTGGCCAATACAAGCAAGAACCATCGATCTGAGCTCGGGTGTTAAGTCTGTCAGGAGATGATCTTATGTGATACTTGTGGATTTGAATTCTTGTGATCTTGGTGATCATATTGCTTGTGGTCTGATTTGCTGAGGAAATATCTTTTGATGATACTTGAGGTACTTAACCTTGGTGGGATTTGAGATATTAGTGGTGATTGTGATAAAAAGGTTTTGATCATGGATTTTGGTTGAGGTTATAATTCGTGTGCTAAATAAGAATGCTGGAAGTATGTTTACATTGAGGTTTGATTTTGAGGTGATCTTGGGAACTGTGATTCAATTGCTAGTTTGCTAATCTTCTTTTGAGAGATTCAATGATGTTTTAAGTTTTTGTCAAAGGAATTTTGATGTTCATGTGAAGTGTGGTTTAGGCGATAGATTTATAAGTATGAGTTATGAAAGAGTGTTTGAGTCTTGAGGGATCCAAGGTATAGAATTATAACTGCGATACTTCGGCAACGATCGGGTGCTCGTGGCCTAAGGTATGATTCGAGATATACACGATTTTGGCTGAATTGATGTGTGGAAAAGGAAACACTTTGAGGTTTAAAATGTGACATATATACTATGGATTTTCGATATGGAGGTATTCATAATGGGAGTGATGATCTTGTAACTTAGTAACAATTTTTTAGTTCTAATACCTGAGGGTATGCTTAACGGAGCAAAAGTTTTGGGTATATTTGCTTGAGGAAAGTATCAATGATGATAATGAAACGGATTCAGATTCTGATATAATTAACGTCGGTCATGGTTTGATAAGATTCTTGTGTTAGTGCTTTGATCTTATGCTCTATTGATCATGGTTGGCTAGAGTCGATGATCGACTTGGTATGTTGGAGGTCTTGCTTGGGAATGTGATTGATGGCCATGATGGTTCTACTTGGTAATTTTGGCAAACGGTATTTTAATACCGGGTGACACGTGTTGTGTCAGTTAAGCACTTGCTAGTCTTGTTATGTAAATTTTGAGGACAAAATTTTGTTAAGTGGGGTAGAACTGTAACGCCCAAATTTTCGGTATTTAATTTTTATGATTTTGTACATGACATGTAGTGTAATTGTATTTAATCATTGTATTAAAATGAGAAGGGTATAGTGGATACCGAGCTTGGAGAGTTGAGTGGCGTGGCCGGTATATGTCCAACGCACATAGTATCTTTAGGTCGGAAAATGTTTCGGCTTGGGAGTTCGGTTAATGTGATTTTGGGGATGGGCCGGGCTTAGGCCTAATTAATGTCATATTAATTCTATATGGGCTTTTAGGCCCAATGACTAATGAAGTGGGCTTTAGGCCCAATGACTTGTATTTGAGATGGGCTTTAGGCTCGATAAGGTTTGATTAAGTTTGTATGGGCTTAGGCCCAACAACTATAATATGGATTTAAGTTAAATATGAAATTATGGAGGTTAAGGATTATATTTGGGCTTAGACCCCGACCTATTAGTGGAATCACGGTTAATGAGTACGAACAGACTATAAGGCTCAAGATTTCATCTTTAGCATGCATTTAGTCTTTGCCATGAATAAGTGTCTTATGTGATGTATATTTCGTAGGATGTAGAGGACATAGGAATGTCGGGACGGAACAAAGCTTCAAGTTCCGAGACAATTGATATGGCCCAGGTGAGGACTTATAAACCTTTGTATGCATTACTGCCTACAATGCTCGGTTAATAAACTTGGAACTAGAAGTGGTAATACTTGGTTGGTATTGAATGCTATATGCATAAATGCCTGCTGTGCTGATGTTCTTGTTTGCGTTTACATCTTAATGATGATACCTTGATGCAGTATGTCTAATTATGTGTGTTACGTGCCTATTTGATACGATATGCCAGTTGAGCATGAGTTTCTTGGTTATGAGATATAACATGTGATATGACTTTGTGGTTCGTGTGGTGACTTGAGGGCTGGAGGCCCGGACTTGAGAATAAGATATTAAATCCACACAACCCTGTTTGATAATAACGTATGGCAAAACTCTTAAAGCATAATTGAGAATAACAAACTATAATATTCTACTGTGGGGCTGTTGACCGGTTGGTTCGAGCGGGAAGTGATACCCCTCGGGATTTCATGCGGGATAGCATGGTATATGTGGTTTAGTATATGGGTCTGTGATGACCGGTTCTACCTCCCTCTTTCTATCTCCCCCTTTCTACCTCCCTCTTTCTCTCTGTCTATCTCTTTCTCTCACTGATTGTATTGGGCCTTGCCCTGATTATATTGGGCTTATGCCCTGGTTGTTTCATGAGAAGGGACCGAGCTCGACGCACACAGTAGAGGGCCCTAATAAAACATTAATTCTTAATAATAATAAAATACAACGATAATAAGACGATTAAAGGCTAGTTCAGGTTTTAAGTTCTGATGATGACTTTGTGTTGTGCAATGTGACTTGCTTGTGCACTATGACTGCTACTGCCTGATACCAGTATTTGTGGTTGATTTGTATTTGTATACTTTGGTTTATTTGTTTGCAATGAGACAGTGGTTGGTCTCACCCCCTCACAGTCTTTTTCAGGTTAACTGCTCATTGAACAGTGGTGCATATTAGCAGGTGGCGGTGCTTTCCTCCTCAGGTCGGATCTATAGAGTTCACTGCATACATGTTGTTATATGTTTTGTCTTCTGCTGCATAATCGCTTCCTTGTATAATTTATTGTGTAATTGTATGTTGATTATGTTGTTTGTATCGTGTCCCAGGTAGAAGGGCATTTTGGTCACTTCTCATGTTGTAATTAATTTAATGGGTCATTTGGGATACGAGTGTTAGTTGATGATTTTCGTGTCCCGGGAATGATAAGGGCAATTTAGTCATTTTATATTTAAATTCTATTTTATATTAATAAATGGGGACACGGGCGTTTCACTATAAACACATAAAATATGCCTCAAGTCACGAGGTCTTACTGAAATTACGCAAAAAAAAGGGAGATGGTTCCACAACCATCAGAGGACGGGAAGCTCGAACAAGAGGAATCACAGAACAAGAAAGCTAGAAAAAACAATCAAAGGAAGAAAGAAATAAGAAAGAACGCAAAATCACAAGAAACAGAAAAGCAAATACCAAATCACATAAAAGACGCACGACATCTAAAAATAGGTGCCTGGAAACAAAAAAAAAAACTGAGAGAATTCCACATGACAAAGAAGGAAAAGAATGAGGAGAAACAACGGATAGTTCAACAAAAGAGTTAACAACACAACAAAAAACTCGAACGAAATAAACAAGGAACCCTAGTCTTCTTTGGCTGCATCAACTTCTGCAGAGGGGCTGACTTCGCCATCCTCAAGGTTCCTTGCATCGGGATTAGTAGGTGGAAGAGTAGCATCCTTAGCAGAGGGGAAGGAGCGCAGGGTGTCGTCACGAACGTTAGTCAGAGAACCATCCACCGTAGCTTCGACACCCTCTTCAGCCATTTCTTCAAAAATGGCTTCCTCCTCATGGACACCAATATCAACAGTCTCTTCCTCATGAATATAGGAAGCGGAATCCTCGGGATGCTTCTCGCGAACCTGTTGACGATGCCTCTCAGTAACTCTCATAACATAGCCAGGGATGCGAGAGCCAAAGTCAAGTATGGTGTCATGCTGCTTCCAGACAGTGGCCTGGAGGCTGGAGACATGAGAAATATAAATGTCCTAACACTCCTTCAGGCGCTTTTGGTCTGACGAAGCCTCCTCAAGGTCAACCTCCACTTTCTTAAGACGGGCGACCGACAGTGTCACGCCCCGTCAAAACGTGACCGGCCAGGTGCCTTGTGCATTACATAGCATGCCACAGGGCACCCAAAGGCCTACATCAAACATTGGGCAGAAGCTAGCCCGACGGGCATCTAACCCAAACGCGCAGCAAACATCAACGTGAGCATCACATATTTAAGTACGAAATTAAGCACCCAACAACCACACTTTATTATACATCAGGTTGTACATTTAGTGGGGAGCTAAGTGAGTTGTTTCAGCCAATTATTCTCATATACACAAGCAGTTTTGGCCAAGTACCCATCGACTAACAAAGTACGCCTCTCGGGCCTTCCCTCATAAAGCTAGTCAGCTCCTTGCCCTGAAACAAATGGGTGGAAAGAGGGGGGTGAGTCCACTGACTCAATAAGCTGGTGATCACACAAGTAACAGCAGTGACACTAACAAGCAGCAATAACACCCAACAGCTAAACATCAATGCACCGTGATCAGCCCACGGGTAAGCTATCGTGAAGATGCACTAGGCCTACCTGCATGGTCTGGTAGCCCTGCCAAAAATGTTACTCCTTAGCCCACAGCCATGGGAAGTGCTCATGACTTGCTACCAAACCAGACACGCCGCATAGCACAACACTACCATCATCTCATATAACCAGGCAGCCCAGGGGCACTGCGAGGTTCATCATCATTTCCTTCTTATGCATGTGCCATGATGCAAGTGCTATGCATGAAATGCACAGCCCGAATATCGGTCTCGTCAACAAGCCAAGGCATATTATCTTTCATCAATTTGCACCATTGGTGCCATCAATAAGCGTATAGGAGCTATTAATCAGCAGGCAAGCATCATTAACCATCACATATGTGACAACCAAACTTACACAGACTTAGGCCTCACTAGGCCCTTCCCCTTCCTTTGGTGCTCCTGGGTTTCTAGCACCTGCCACACACAACCAAGCATCAATAGAAAGTATAGCAACACAAAGCATCAAATAGGGACTCACATAAGTTAGCCTACACACCAACTGCCCAAGCTAGACCAATCGGTTAGCACCAATGCTAGCATTGGCGCATCAACTCTAGTCATCAGCCATAACCAGGTGCATTAGCACAAGTATTTGGGCGCTTGTTAGACCTATACCCCAACAGGTTGCCCTATCCAAGCCTGCTAGGCACTGGAAAGTGCAATTAGCCCCCCTGTAAGGACAACTGGGCGCACCCAGTGCACCAGCTGGCCTCCAGCGGCACCAATTGTGCATCAATTCAACCAAATAACGCCCAGACCTCAGCCAAAGCCTTCCCACATAGCAATCACCCAATAACAAAGCCTCAGAACTTCCCCCAAACCAAGCTTACTCACTGTCTAAGCCAACAACACACTAGACAAGCCTATTGGCACCAAATCAAGCATGAATCTTAACCCAGCTACTTACCCCACCTTTTTTTGTGTGAGAGTGTCTTGGGAAATATTGAGAAAGGCTGAGTCCTTCTCCCCTGAGCTCTCTTCATGTTTTGGCACTAAATGAGGGAGTGAGGGGCTGGCTTGGGCAGATTAGGCTAAGGCAAGCAGGTGACTAAGCAGCCACTTGCTGCCTTTGCTCCCAAAATCTACCACCAAGCCTTAGCACCTCTCCACCTCATGCTTATTTTTTCAACCAATAGAGCCAACCCAGCTCGCCCTAACTCAGCCCACACTCAGTCCTCAATTTGTTTCCCAATCACTAATCACATACACTAATCCACGATTAGGACTAATCACCCGCTAATTAATCCATCCGAGTCAAATGCTAGTCAACTGAAGCCAACAGCTAGCCCACTCAATCAATTGCTGGCCAATTGCTCCAGCTCCTATCCTAGCACCATTCCTCATCAAGTAAACGCATAGTGCATCAATTACATGGGTTGTCACATCATCTCTCCCTCCTTATTTAAAATTCGTCCTCGAATTACCTGAAAATAGATGTGGATACTTGTTCAGCATTTCTTTTTCGGACTCCCAAGTAACCTCCTGTCCAGTGGCGTCTTCCCATAAAACTTTCACAAAAGCAATCTCTTTGTTACGAAGTTTGCGCACCTCTCTGTCTATTACTTCTACTGGTTGCGCCCTGTAAGTGAGTTCCTCTCCTAATTGAATCTCTTGCGGTGCTAAAACATGTGAGGGATCTGGCAAATAGTTCCTTAACAATGATACATGAAACACCGGGTGAATATGCGACAAATTCGGGGGCAATGCAAGATGGTACGCCACTGGTCCGACTTTTTCAAGTATTTCAAATGGACCCAGATAGCGTGGGCTTAGTTTACCTTTCCTTCCAAACCGTAGTACCCCTTTTGTGGGCGACACCATAAGGAATACCATGTCCCCAACTGAGAATTTCAATTCCCGTCTCCTATTATCTGCATAGGACTTCTGCCTACTTTGGGCAGCGGCAAGGTTCTCTCGTGCCACCCTTACTTTCTCGACCGTTTCCTCAACAATTTCAGGCCCTAATAATTTTCTGACCCCCACTTCATTCCAACATATTGGAGTTCTACACCTGCGGCCATACAGTAGTTCATATGGGGCCATACCAATGCTTGATTGGTAACTATTGTTGTAGGCAAATTCATTCAACGACAAATATTTATTCCAACCATCTCCGTAACTTAGTACACAAGCTCGCAGCATGTCTTCCAGAATTTGTATCACCCGTTCACTTTGCCCATCTGTTTGAGGGTGGAATGCAGTACTCAAATCAAGCTGAGTCCCCACAGTATGTTGGAAGCTTCGCCAAAATCTTGATGTAAATTGAGGGCCTCGATCAGATACTATTGAAACGGGTACACCATGTAACCTCACAATTTCATCAACATACACTTGTGCTAGCTTCGCAAAATTATAGGTAGTCTTTACTGGAAGAAAATGAGCAGACTTGGTCAATTGATCAACAATCACCCACATAGAATCAAACCCACCTACAGTCCGCGGTAATCCGCTAACAAAATCCATGGTGATTCTTTCCCACTTCCATTATGGAACTGATAAGGGCTGAAGCAATCCCGGTGGTTTTTGATGTTCCCTTTTTACTTGCTGACATATCAAGCATTTGGAGACATATTCGGCCACGTTCCTCTTCATGTTATTCCACCAGTAATGTGTTTTTAAATCATGGTACATTTTGGTGGATCCTGGATGTAAGGTGTATCGGGTTTGGTGTGCGTCTTCTAGAAGTTTGCTACAGAGATCCCCGACATCAGGAACGTACATTCTTGTACCGAACCTTAGTATGCCATCATCAGTAATCACAAACCCAGCTTGTTCCCCTTGTTTCACTTTTTCTTTCCACGATTTAGTTTCAGCATCATCATCTTGAGCCCTTGCAATTTCGTCATTCAAAGTTGGACGCACTTGGTAGTGAGCTAACAATGCCCCTGATGCGGCAACGGCACAATGCAAGCCCTGATCCAGCAAATCATGCCAAGCCCTAACTGCAGGTTTCCTGACCACACCAAGATGTGCCAAGCTGCCAATAGATTTCTGACTAAGGGCATCAGCCACAACATTGGCTTTTCCTGGATGGTATTTAATGGTACAATCATAATCCTTAAGTAACTCAACCCATCTAGGCTGCCTCAAAAGTCAAATCCCGCTGTTCCATTATGTATTTTAGGCTTTTATGATCCATGTAAATTTCACAAGGCTCCCTGTACAGATAATGTCTCCAAATTTTCAATGCGAAGACTACTGCTGCCATCTCAAGGTCATGCACTGGGTAATTCTCTTCATTCTTTTTGAGTTTCTGAGAGGTATAGGCAATCACTTTGCCATCCTGCATCAAGATATAGCCCAAACCAACTCTCGACGCATCACAGTACACAATATACACACCATCTTATTTGGGTAAAACAAATATTGGTGTTGAGGTTAACCTATGTTTCTGCTCCTGGAAACTGGCCTCACAAGCGTCAGACCAAATAAATGGTTTCTTCTTTTGAGTTAGTCCGCACAATGGTGCAGCAATAGAGGAGAAGCCTTCAACAAACCATCCTGCCAGCCCAAGGAAACTTCGTACCTCCGTCACATTGGTCGGCCTCGGCCACTTAACAATTGCCTCCACTTTCTGTGGGTCTACCTCAATACCCTCAGCTGATATGACATGACCCAAGAATGAAACTTTTTCCAACCAGAACTCACATTTTGAAAATTTAGCATATAGCTTTTCTTTTCGTAGGATTTGTAGCACAATTCTTAAATGCTCTGCATGCTCCTCCTTAGTCTTTGAATAAATCAGCACATCATCAATGAACACAGTCACAAATTTGTCAAGGTACTGCTTGAACACTTGGTTCATTAAGTCCATAAAAGCTGCAGGTGCATTAGTAAGTCCGAACGGCATTACTAAAAATTCATAGTGCCCATACCTTGTCCTAAAGGCTGTTGTCCTCACATCCTCTTCCTTAATTCTTAACTGATGGTAACCTGATCTCAAGTCAGTCTTCGAGAAGTATCTTGCCCCTTGCAACTGATCAAACAAATCATCAATACGAGGCAAAGGGTACTTGTTTCGTATTGTTAGCTTATTTAATTGCCGATAATCTACACACATTCTCATTGAGCCATCTTTCTTCTTGACAAACAGAACCAGAGCTGCCCACAGGGATACACTAGGTCTGATAAATCCCTTGTCCAACAAGTCCTGCAACTGGGTTTTCAATTCCCGCAATTCTGTAGGAGCCATTCGATAAGGTGTAATTGATACGGTGCTGCCCCTGACTCAAGCTCAATGCCAAACTCAATTTCTCGTTCCGGTGGTAACCCCGGCAAGTCGTCAGGAAAAACATCAACAAATTCTTTAACAACTGGTACTTGATAAATGGAAATTTTCAACTCACCCACACTTTGCACCGACGCCAAATAGAAGCAATTTGTATGTCGTGCCACCAGAGTTACCTTCTCCGCAGAAATTATTCGGGGTTGTGAAGAGATAAACTTTCCTTGGAAAATGAATTCTGCCTCCCCCGAGGGCTGAAACGTCACTAACTTATTTGCACAATCTACCCGCGCACCATGCCGAGAAAGCCAATCCATACCCAAAATTACATCAAAATCGGCCATAGGTAACAACAACAAGTCAGCTGGTAAATGGTGTTCTAACACACAAATATCGGACTCCCGATATACCTTATCCACAAAGACCCGCTCATCGAGTGGGGTATACACAACCAATGGGCTACCCAAGTCACTAGGTGCATCCTCAAAGTACTTCGCAAAATGAATGTTTACAAAGGAGTGGGTACACCCCGTGTAAATTAAACATAGTGCAGGACATAATTTAACTTTTAAGATACCTGTCACAACTGTGTTGGAGGCTCCGGCATCCTCCTGGGTCAAGCAAAATACTCGCGCTTGTCCCTGCCCCGATTGGTAGTTGCTGCCTCTACCAAAGACTCCACGGCTAGTACCTCCTCTGCCACAGATAGATGATTGGCTATCAGCCCGTGGTGGCCTAGGTGGTGGAGAAGCCACACTGGACACCATTGATGGTTGTCCAACAAAACACTCCCGAGCTCTATGCCCTGGCTGCCCACACGAATAACATAAGTTCTGCCCTACTGGGCATTCCCACGACATATGACCAAACTGGCCGCACATAAAACATACGGAGTTGGGCTTCACCTGTGCACTTTGTGCACCCCTGTTCTGGCTGACTATAGGTCTCATCGAGCTCCCACCAAAGCTTGAGGCACCGTAACTAGAATTACCTCTGAATCGGGCCCTAGGCATGTTAACCCACAACCCTGTTTTCCCACGTCCTTGGAATTGGCCACCACCAGCAGAAAAACTTGGTTGGCCTTGAGTGTTGTCATGCCTTGTTCTCTTGGCACTTGCCTCAGCTCTTTCAGCTTGGCTCTTCATCTCAATTGCCCGAGCTTTATCTACTACTTCAGCATAAGAGCTAAATGGTATAGCCACTAATGAGTTATAAATATAACCCTTCAGTACTCCAATGAACCTTTTGATCTTCCTCCGCTGATCTGGAATCAATTGCAAGGCATACTTAGACAGGTTTCTGAACTTGGACTCATACTCCCCCACTGTCATGTCCCCTTGCCTTAGGAGTTCAAATTCTGCAGCTTTTTGATCTCTAACACTCTCAGGCAAGAATCGTTTAAGAAATGCAGCACGAAACTCAGTCCAGGTCCACGGGACAACATCAGGCATCCTCTCCCTCATTTTGGCGTCATACCAATTGTTAGCTTCATCCCCCTTTAATCAAAAAGCAGTAAGATCAACTGCTCGATGATCAGTGCATTCCATCACTCGGCAACATTTCCACACATCATCGAGAAATCGCTGTGGATCCTCATTTTTAGCCCCGGAAAATGTTGGTGGATCAAGTTTCAGAAACGTCACCAAAGTTGATTCCCCACTGTGATCTCGGAGTACCGGGTCCTCTCTACTTTTTCGATCAGCAGCAATTGCCTCTGCAATAGTCTCAACTGCCCTGTTAACACCATGCAAACCAGCCTTCAGCACCTCCAAAGGCATCTCTTGGGAGGCATGTGAATACTCTGCTTCGCTGGGCAACTCATCACCAGCATTCCCTGGCACATAAGTCTCATCGGCCTCAGCCTCTGCATCATGTACGGATTGCTCATCCTGAGCAGCAACACTCGTAAATACCTCCTTTCCCATCCTTCGCTTTGATGGCTTACCTGCACCCAAGTACAAGGAAACCAGCACACATAATTAGCTCTCACCATCCCACGGTTACTAGTGATGGGTAGTAGCCTTTAGCAGCCTTTTAACCTAAGCCCCTTCGTATTACATATAACCATGCTCCGCTACCACAACTGTCACGCCCCGTCAAAACGTGACCGGTCAGGTGCCTTGTGCATCACATAGCATGCCACAGGGCACCCAAAGGCCTACATCAAACATTGGGCAGAAGCTAGCCCGACGGGCATCTAACCCAAATGCGCAGCAAACATCAACGTGAGCATCACATATTTAAGTACGAAATTAAGCACACAACAACCACACTTTATTATACATCAGGTTGTACATTTAGTGGGGCAATAAGCGAGTTGTTTCAGCCAATTATTCTCATATACACAAGCAGTTTTGGCCAAGTACCCATCGACTAACAAAGTACGCCTCTCGGGCCTTCCATCACCAAGATAGTCAGCTCCTTGCCATGAAACAAAGGGGTGGAAAGAGGGGCGTGAGTCCTTAGACTCAATAAGCCGGTGATCACACAAGTAACAGCAGTGACACAAACAAGCAGCAATAACACCCAACGGCTAAACATCAATGCACCGTGATCAGCCCACGGGTAAGCTATCGTGATGATGCACTAGGCCTACCTGCATGGTCTGGTAGCCCTGCCAACAATGTTACTCCTTAGCCCACAACCACAGGAAGTGATCGTGACTTGCTACCAAACCAGACACGGCGCCTAGCACAACATCACCATCATCTCATATAACCAGGCAGCCCAGGGGCACTGCGAGGTTCATCATCAATACCATCTTATGCATGTGCCATGATGCAAGTGCTATGCATGAAATGCACAGCCCGAATATCGGACTAGTCAACAAGCCAAGGCATAACATATTTCAACAATTTGCACCATTGGTGCCATCAATAAGCGTATAGGAGCTATTAATCAGCAGGCAAGCATCATTAACCATCCCATATGTGACAACCAAACTTACACAGACTTAGGCCTCACTAGGCCCTTCACCTTCCTTTGGTGCTCCTGGGTTTTTAGCACCTACCACACACAACCAAGCATCAATAGAAAGTACAGCAACACAAAGCATCAAATAGGAACTCACATAAGTTAGCCTACACACCAACTGGCCAAGCTAGACCCATGAGTTAGCACCAATGCTTGCATTGGCGCATCAACTCTAGTCATCAGCCCTAACAGGTGCATTAGCACAAGTATTTGGGCACTTGTTAGACCTACACCCCAACAGGTTGCCCTATCCAAGCCTGCTAGGCACTGGAAAGTGCAATTAGCCCCTTGTAAGGACAACTGGGCGCACCCAGCGCACCAACTGGCCTCTAGCGGCACCATTTGTGCATCAATTCAACCAAATAACGCCCAGACCTCAGCCAAAGCCTTCCCACATAGCAATCACCCAATAACAAAGCCTCAGAACTCCCACCAAACCAAGATTACACACTGTCTAAGCCAACAACACACTAGACAAGCCTATTGGCACCAAATCAAGCATGAATCTTAACCCAGCTACTTACCCCACCTTCCTTTGTGTGAGAGTGTCTTGGGAATTCTTGAGAAAGGCTGAGTCCTTCTCTCCTGAGCTCTCTTCACGTTTTGGCACTAAATGAGGGAGTGAGGGGCTGGCTTGGGCAGATTAGGGTAAGACAAGTAGGTGACTAAGCAGCCACTTGCTGCCTTTGCTCCCAAAATCTGCCACCAAGCCTTAGCACCTCTCCACCTCATGCTTATTTTTGCAACCAATAGAGCCAAGCCAGCTCGCCCCAACTCAGCCCACACTTAGGCCTCAATTAGTTTCCCAATCACTAATCACACACACTAATCCACTATTAGGACTAATCACCCGCTAATTAATCCATCCGAGTCAAATGCTAGTCAATCGAAGCCAACAGCTAGCCCACTCAATCAATTGCTGGCCAATTGCACCAGCTCCTATCCCAGCACCATTCCTCATCAAGTAAACACATAGTGCATCAATTATATGGGTTGTCATAGACAGCTTTCGTTCCTCTTGGATCGTAAGGTCCAATTTCTTATTTTGCTCCAACAGGATAGCAGCCCTCTCCTCAGACTCCCTCCTCTTGCAAAATAAGTCCTGATTATAGTTCGCCATGGTATAAGATTAGAAGAACAACTAGATAACCGACAGAGTCGCATGCTAAATCGACATAAAAACAACAACAACAAACAAATAAGCAAGAGAGAGAGCGAAAAGAAAATAAGGGAAGCAGCCCACCTGGAGAATCGTAGAGGCATGGGTTGAGAAAACTTTAGCAGAGACATCTTGATGCCTCTTGTGTAGATTAGGGCGCTCATGAAAAGCCCTAGTGCAGAAGCCTGAGAGTGCTTACTCGGCTTGCTTGGGATTGGCTGGATTATCCAGAATGCTCACTAAATCCGCAAAACTAAACTTCTCCATATCTTCAACGGAACCAGAAGAGACAGAACGGTATGGTAGGGATTCATTAGGCACATCAAGATCAACAAAGGGCACAAAGGAAGAAATGCTCTTGGACGAGCCAGATCCTAGGTGAGCAGCCTTACCCTTGGGAAAAGGTTCGTCCTCGGGCCTGGAGGAAGGAGCGGCAGGAGGAATTCCCCTCTTCAAGCTGCCTCGAGTGAGTCTCCCAGGCGGAGAATGCTTAGAAGACTTGCCTTTACCCTTGGTGCTCTGATTGATAAGATCCTCAAGACTGGGCATCACAACAGGATCGTGGGGAGCCTCGGAAGTGGCAAGTGGCTATGAACGCTCTTGAGAACGACTATGACCCTCGCGGCGGGAGGAGCCCAGAGAACGAGAAGGAGAGTTCGAGCGACTGGAACCTCCCATTTTAGAGGAGTCTAAAGTCTCTTCATAAGAAGGAGGTGTGGGAGCGACTTCGGGTTCACAAGCTGCCAAACACAAACAAAATCAGAAAGTCAGGCAAAAGGAAAAATAAAAAGAAGGGGAAGAAGAAGAGGAACAAGAGCACAACAAAAACAACGAAAACGTTTAGCGCCAAAGATCACTGCAGGAAACAAACCGTTCCTCTGTGCAAAAATCAGAGGATTATATTCACCCGCGTCAACACTAAGAACTCTAAAAATAGCCTGATCTTCCCCTACCAATATAACTCTCTCACACTTCTAAGGATCAAATGAATGGACTCAGTTAGGGAAACCCAATGTGGAGCGGACAGAACTGATACGACAACACTACCAGAACAAAGCTAGATAGCACCTCCAAATCAATCAAAGTCTCCAAGATCAGCAACCAATTCAACCAAATTGGGGTTTTAGCAATTACCTCTATCACCTCAAAACAAAACAAAGTTGTTAAGAACCAATAGAGTAATATAAGCTAGGAATCTTGAATACGCCACAAGCAAATCAATCACTTGATAAGTAAATACATTCCCTCAAATAAATCAAGAGAATCTCTCTCTCAATCACGATTGAATCTACAATAAAAAAAACCTCAAAGGGGTATTTTTATTCTCAATTTCATCATCTCTTTAAAGTATAAAGAAAAGATCCTATTTTTACTAATGCCTAACCCTAAAGTCTGCTCCAAATTTTGTCCAGAATTTTTAGGTGCCGACCTAAAAATAAACAACCCGAATAGACAGTATTTTTATGTAACGCCCCGAATTTTCAGTATTTAATTTCTATGGGATTTTTGAAATTTTTGAAATTTTATTCCAATTTTATCCTCGAGATATTTCTTGGATTTTTGGTCAAGAAAAATTATATATTTTCATGGTAATAAGAAAATTATTCTGGTATTATTCAATTTTATCCAAAATGTAAGTAAATTATTCTTTTAGGTTGTATAAAGTTGAGTTTTAGTAGGAAACACAATGTTGGGTGAAGTTTTGCTTAAAACCACGTAGTTTTGGTTGTAGCTAAACATAAAACACACAGTATGTCGAGTTTTGACCTGGGGGTTGACTAGGGGAGGGGTTGTGGATGGAGTGACGCCGTTTTGATTCAAAACATCGTCGTTTTGGTTTTAGTGTAAACCCTAACCTAGAACCTGAGTATATAAACATCTTTTTCCCTCTCTCTCCTCTCTTTTTCTTTTCTCTTCTCTCCCGTTTTGGTTGCTTCTTTTTTTTTCTTCTCTCTTCCACTTTCCTTTCCCTTTCCCTGAACAAACCACCAAACGGCTGCCACCATCAGGGAGAAGACGAGAGGCTCAGCATAGGAAGAAGCAAGGGTCAACTCAGTCTTGCATGTGTATAAATCGTGCTGCAGAGGTGGAGGTCGCGATACTGCTCCGGTAAGACGCCGGGTAGTGTGACCCTTCCTTTTTCCTCTTACCTTCCTTGTCCTTTTTTTTGCCCATGCCACTTTTATGATTAATGTATAATCGGATTCTTTTTGGATTGAATGGCATGGGATTGGTGTTGAGTTGATGTTGGTGGGTGCGAATGGGTTGGCCTTGGATTTGGTCTCGGGATTCAAGATATTTGTGGCTCATAGGATTCATTACTCGGTAAGCTCTTAAGATTTTGAACTGGGTTGATTGTGGTGTCAACAAATTTAGTACTATATAATACCAACGGTTCATCTTATATATATATTGACATGTAAATACGTTAGTATAAACTTTTCACGAGACGTGTTTATCTTGTTGTTTGTGAGTCGGTCACTAATTAATAAACATGCCTATTTGTCTTGACCATGTTAATTGGACAGAACACATGTGTTTGCCACTTACGGTCATTTTGACAAAATAATTCTTTGGGAAGCAACATTGACGTTGTGTAAATTGTGTCAAGTGCACAGTGGTGCGTTTTAGATGGGTTCATTATGAATTTAACAATTGGTTTTCCTCGTCATTATATTTTACTTGTGAGTTGACACTTGTAGATACATGTTTTAGAACCCTTGCTCCATTTGAGCATCTCTGTGGCACACGAATTGTTTTCAATATTTATTTGATGCATGGCTTATGATAAAAGAAGTTTATTCTTGTCCAGCAACTAATGGGCTTGTTATGATGTGTGCGTCATAGAACCATGAATTTCTAATCATGGGGTTCTTTAAACATTATTCCTGAATGTTTCCTAACAAAAGTTATTATCACACATGCTATTTGATTAACATTAAATCTGAATGTAGACTTGCGGGGCTTTATGAACGTTGTATTTAAATTCTGGATTTCTTTTAATAATTCATGAGAAGAATTCAAGGCTTGACCCAATATGTACTTGTTTGAATTCAGTTTTCCACATGGGTTTTGAAATGAATTCTCGATTCCTTTCCTTTAGACTACTACTGGTTGTTCACATGGTTATGCTATGATCTTGAAACTTCTTCCTTATTATTTGATCTTAAGTCTGATTTTAGTAAATGATTTATCCAAAGGCCGGTATTAATTTTGTATTGAATTTTTTTTTTTTAAAATCCAACCTTGAATTGGTGGTGAGGGTACAGTGTTTGGAAAGGCTAACTCAAGACTTGATGTTATGGAATGACTTTAACTTTTCAAAAGGGTACTTTAACCAGATAAGTAAGTTTGGACCTTAATCCTTTAATACCCCTGCAGAAGGACAAGGGTTGTTGCCTGATAATTAAATGCTTAGTATACGTAGCATGCATCAAAATCATGGCACACTTGTAAGTGCATTTACTTGGTATATGTGTCTATGCTTAGGCACTGAATATGCTTGAGGAGTAGCCGGATGGAGCACTAGCTTTTAAATAATTCCAGGTGAGGACTTATAAACCTTTGTATGCATTACTGCCTACAATGCTCAGTTAACTGTCTAGATATATATAAAGTGGTATTAATTGCTGGTCTTGAATGCTGTATGCATGCTTGTCTGATGTGCTGATGTTGCTATCTGCGAGTGTACTATGTTGGTGATATCTCTGATGCAGTGTGCATGATTTGTGAACTGTGTACCAATGTGATATAATATGCCTGTCGTGCATGAGTTGTTCTGTGTGTGAAATAACATGATATATGTTTTGTGGTTTGTGTGGTGGATTGTGGGCTGGAGGCCCGGATATGTGATTAAGATGCTAAATCCACACAACCATATTTGAAATAACGAAAGGTACAATTCTTAAAGGATAATTATGAATAAAACACTATTATAATTCTACTGTGGGGCTGTTGACCGGTTGGTTCGAGCGGGAAGTAATACCCCTCGGGATGGCATGCGGGTTAGCATGTGGGCCTGTGATGGCCGGTTCTACCTCCCTCCTTCTATCTCCCCCTTTCTACCTCCCTCTTTCTCTCTGTCTCTCTCTCTCTCTCTATGGATATGTTGGGCTTCGTGCCTGGTTTATTTGGGCTTCGTGCCTGGTTGTCTGATCAGACGGGACCGAGCTCGACGCACACAGTAGAGGGCCCTAAATAAAATACTTAACCTTAATAACAAAGATAATAATATAAGTAATGATAGTGATGGTTGAAGTCTGGTGATGACTGGTGTTATGTATTGTGAATTGTTGTGCTCTGTGTTTGCTGTTGCCATTGCCGGTGTACTTGTAGTTGATTTGTTTTGTATATTATTGGTTTATTTGTCTGGGGTGAGACAGTGGTTGGTCTCACCCCCTCACAGTTTATTACAGGCTAGCTGATCGTTGATCAGAAGTACATATCAGCAGGTGGTGGTGCATTCCTCTCCTCGGGTAGGATCCATAGGGTTCTCTGCATACATGTAGTCATTATGTTTAGTCTTCCGCTGCGTACTTGATCCCTTTGTATTTATTATTATTTGATTTGATTGTGATCATGTTCTTGATGATATTTTTCGTGTCCCGGGAATGATAAGGGCAAATTGGTCATTTTGTATTAAATATTTAATTTATATTAATAAATTGGGACACGGGCGTTTCATTTTAGGTGCCGACCTTAGACAACCCAAATAGACAGTATTTTTATGTGCCGACCTTAGACAATCCAAATAGACAATATTTTTAGGTGTCGACTTTTAGACTACCCAAATAGACTAGGATTTAATTGAGCCCACATGTGTTGGACACTAATTAAAACCCTTACAATAAAAACCCAACTAATAAACTAAAGCCCACAATTATAACCCACATAATAAAGATAAAAACCAAGCCGAAATTTATGGACCATAATTAATAAGAATTCGTCTAAAATTAATAATAAAAATAAAGTACGTCGATTTGAACCCACAAGTGCTCCAAAGTCGACTAGCCTTCTCCCATGGATAGTAGACATGTTGACCTTCTCCTTTGTCTCTTTTCCAAGCCTGTTTTCCATCTTTTCTTGAATTTTTTGTGAGTACGATTTTTAGAATTGATTTTGAAAGTGAACTTGTGATGATGAACTTTGAACTTGTTAGAATACATCAAAATTCCATGCTTGACACCATTGCATCCTCCTTGGTCGCCTTGGCGTGCATCATTCTTTAAGTTTCCAAATTCGCCTAGGTGACTTGCATCAATCCCTCCCTCCTCAAAGTGATTCGTCTTTGAATCGATACCTACAAAGTCAATAAGAGAAAATTCAGCAATATCAACGATGGTATGATCACTGTCCTCACCGTACGAACCCATCATGATGTGCAACAGATCAAGCTTCATGCTTCTAGCTTCTCCTCCCGGAGCAAGCAACATGCAAGTAGTATTAATTTGTTCCTTCCAAAACAATAACTCAGAAGTATGCATAACATGTAATTTATGTGGAAGAAAACCAATAAAGTAAGAATTTAAATTACTCATCTTCTTATTCAATTCAGGCATTAAAGTCATAGAAAAGGAACTTAAAACCTGATGCTCCCTTTGTTTTGTAATTGGCGCCCTATGTATAGATCCATCTTCTCCTAGGGCCGACAATCCTTTAGGACAAGCATCCTTTGGAACCTGCAAAAGAAACACATCACATCTAGAAAGACAGGGGTTAAGGTTAGATTTAAACCATGCTTCCTTGTACAGAAGCACAAACAAACTCTTTTTCCTCTCATATTTAACCCTCTCATCTCTCTCTTCTGAGCCTTTTAACACAATTTCTTTTGAGGCTTCTTTTATCTCTTTTCTTCTCTCTTTGGTGTCGACAACACCCTCACCTTTTTCTCTCTTTTTTTCTTTCTTTTCCCTCCTTTTGCATGACTCTCATTCATCCTCTCAACCTCACAATTGGTAGTGGCAGCATCCTTCTCCTTTTGCTACTCCTCCATGCTTTTCTTTAGATACATTTGATCCTCATACACTTCCTTTGGAGGCAATGGTGCAAGTGATACTCTCCTTTCTCCCATGGTAAAAGAATACATGTTCTTAAACCCATCATGCACTACTCGTCTATCATACTACCATGGCCTCTAAGCAAGATATGACTTGCCTGCATTGGAACAACATCACACAAAATAGTATCAGTATATCAACCAATGGAGAAAGAAAGATAAACCTGCTTATTCACTCGAATTTCTCCCATATCATTAAGCCATTGTAGCTTATATGGTCGTGGATGCTTTTGCCATTCCAATCCCATCTTCTCCACAAGCACAGTGCTCACAACATTGGTGCAGCTCCCTCCATCAACGATCACACTACAAGCTTTATCATTCACAAGGCATCTTGTATAGAAAATATTCTCTCTTTGCTCAATCCCCTCTTCCTTGACTTGAGCATTAAGAACACGCCTTGTAACATTCAATCTCCTTTGAATCTCCTCAGTGTCAGCCACATACTCTGGAACATACTCCAATTCGGGCATATCAAGTAGAGCAGGATCGACTTCTTCCTCCTTATCAACAGAACAGAACTCGCCACCTTTAGCAATTATTACCTTCTTATTTGGACACTGAGATGCAATATGTCCAAGCCCTAGGCACTTGAAGCACTTGATTTGCCCTGTAAGGGTAGCAATATTCGGCTTGTAGGGCATAGAGGAACTCATCTTGGATGTGGTAGGGGGTGTCTTGAAATCGGCAGCCCTAGCCTTCTCCTCTCTCGGCTTCTCTTGTTGCTGCCCTTCCCTCACAGTCCACTTTGAATTGCAATTGGATGAATAAGAAGTAGAATAAGAACTCCTCGGCACTTTTTCCTTCAATTGCTTCTTTATTTTGACGGCATTCGCAAACATCTCCTCCATCTCTAAGCAATTTTGCAAATCAACTAGGTGAGCAACTTCCTTGTTCATTCCAGTAAGAAATCTAGCCATAGTTGTCTCCCGATCCTCATCAATGTTTGCTCGGATCATGAGCTTCTCCATCTCCTTGTAATACTCCTCAATGCTCCTAGATCCTTCGCGCAATGCTTGGAGTCTTTGGTGCAATTCCCTCTAGTATGATCGGGGAACAAATCTCTTCCTTAGGATCCTCTTCAAATCCAGCCAACTATCAATAGGATCCTCCCCAAGGCGCAGCTTGTCACCTTCAAATTTGTCCCATGAAACCAAAGCATAATCAGTCAACTCAACCAGAGCTAATCGTACCTTCTTTTCTTCAGAATAATTGTGGCAAGCAAAGATTAATTCCACTCTCTTCTCCCTCTCGAGATAGACTTCAGGATCTTCCCTTCCTTGGAAAGAAAGAATTTTAAGCTTGATGCTCCTAAGATCATTATCTCCACGATCTCTTTGGTCGTCTCTCTCACGCCTCCCATATCTACAATGCTCTCGGTCATCTTCATCATCTCCATCATATAATCGATCTCTTTTTGGCGGTGGTAGATGGACTCCTCCTCCTCTCCTAAGCGGTGGGGGAAGATGGCGCACTCTTGCAGTAGCAGGGTGGTTATCATCCTCAACATCATCAACATCATCTCGGGGCACCTCTCTAGCTTGTTGATTGCGTGGGGGTTGATCAATAGCTGGTGCTTCGTCTCTTAGTGCCACCCTTCCAGTAGAAAGCTCTTGAATGGATTGTGCTTGTTGATCCATTCTAGCGCTCAACTCTTGTTTCATCTCATCAAAGCGAGCATCCATTTGTTTAAAGAATCTCTCCATCGCCTTCAAAGATGCGGGTGTCTCCTCACCAATATTGCTTCCTCCTGATCCAACCATGATGTAATACCTACAAGAAACTTATTAGTAATAAATGCTCTTCACGTGTTTCTCTCGTGTTTGGCTCTCGTGGAAATTTGATGAAACACTCGCCTTTTACCTCTCTTGAAATCTCACTTTGTTTATTCTTTGGGATCAATAAATCTTATCAAACAATAAACAAACCTGCAACACTTCAAGTAAGAGTCAAAGATTTCCTATCATGAAAGTTGACAATTCAACTCTAGAGGCAAAATTAACTCCTAAAAGAAAAGATAGTCACACACAAAGAACAAGAAAATTGTATGTGATGATTCTTGTAGTAATTGAACAATAAGAGAGAAAGATTGCTCAATTTGAAAAGCTGAAAGAAAAATACAACAAATAAACAGAATCAAAGAAGGTTACCCAACTAGATACCTTAATAACCCGCGGAAAGTATCCCAATCAAGCAAATTCCTGTAATTCTAACACAAACCAGCCGAATTCTCCAACTACACAAATCGATTTCACTCTTTTTTTTTTTTAATTCTTTTGATGCCAAGTCGATTTCTAGCAATAACAACAATGAAACTCACAACAGCACCAATTCTCCAAATCGTCAACACAACACAATTGCAACAACTTTACTTTTCTTTTTTCCAAATCGACTCAAGCAACAACAACAACTCTATTTTTATATATATATATATTATGTGAAATCGACTAGGTAAATGAAAAATACAAAAATCGAATTTTTTTGTATCTTTTATATAATAATTCGGCAACTAAAATAACTCAAGAACGAAAAATAAATTGCAGAAAAGTAAGGGATACATAGTTGAAATTGAAACCTAGGCCCCGCTACCAAGATGATACGGCAACACTACCAGAACAAAGCTAGATAGCACCTCCAAATCAATCAAAGTCTCAAAGATCAACAACCAATTCAACCAAATTAGGGTTTCAGCAATTACCTCTATCACCTCAAAACAAAACAAAGTTGTTAATTAATAATAGAGTAATAAAAGCTAGGAATCTTGAATACGCCACAAGCAAATCAATCACTTGATAAGTAAACACAATCCTTCAAATAAATCAAGAGAATCTCTCTATCATTCACGATTGAATCCACAATCAAAGAAAACCTCAAAGGGGTATTTTTATTCTCAAATTCGTCATCCGTCTAAAACATAAAGAAAAGATCCTATTTATACTAATCCCTAACCCTAGAGTCGGCTCTAAGCCCCTAATCCAAGTCAAATTGGATTTTGACTTTGACCAGAATTTTTAGGTGCCGACCAAAAAATAGGTAACCCGAATAGACAGTAATTTTAGGTCCCGACCTTAGACAACCCAAATAGACAGTATTTTTGGGTGCCAACCTTAGACAACCCAAACAGAAAGTATTTTTAGGTGTCAACTTTTAGACTACCCAAACATACTAGGATTTAATTGAGCCCCACATGTGATGGACACTGATTAAGACCCTTACTGTAAAAACCTAACTAATAAACTAAAGCCCACAATTATAACCCACACAATAAAGATAAAACCTAAGCTGAAAATTATGGACCATAATTAATAAAAATTCGTCTAAAATTAACAATAAAAATAAAGTATATCTATCACAAGTGCTCCAAAGTCGACTAGCATTCTCTCATGGATAGTAGACATGTTGACCTTCTCCTTTGTCTCTTTTCCAAGCCTGTTTTCCATCTCTTCTTGAATTTCTTCTGAGTATGATTTTTAGACTTGATCTTGAAAGTGAACCTGTGATGAACTTTGAACTTGTTAGAATACATACAAATTCCATGCTTGACACTATTACATCTTCCATGGTCGCCTTGGCGTGCATCATTATTGAAGTTTCCAAATTCGCCTAGGTGACTCGCATCAAGAACCCTCCTCTAGGTTAACTTTAAGCAAAAATTGTTTAAAGGGTTTCATATTCTTGGGGATAGAAGAGTGAAAACCAAGGCTTGATCGACGGGCTATGTACACCAAAGGGGAACCATCTTTAGACTTTTTTAGTTGAAAAAATTGAAAGAATACGGGAAGGGAAGAAGCCACACGGTGAACCTTGCACCAGTACTCGACGGCGGAAAGATAAAACCAAGAACCAGGAGAGTTGGATAGGAGCAACCCCGACGGTTCGGAGAAAACTCAAGACAAAATCAGAAAAAGGGAGCTTAATTCCCCCCATAATAACCAAGCAAAACATAAAAAACTGTTGCCGCTCAGGCTGGGTCATGAAGGTCTCACGGTCGCCCATGGGGTAAATGGAATAAATCCCGCTAAACTGAGGAGGAATTAATTTTTTCCCCAGGATGATCAGTTGGGACTCTTGAAGGGCAAGGGCGAATTCGTCCATAAAGGCTATAAGGAAAAGTAAAAAGGGAAACAAAGAGCAATACCTAGAGAAGCGATGGGAGAAAGCAATACAAGCAAAAAGCAAAGAAAGCAGAGAAGACTGATAGTGAAGGAAGAGGAAGGGTTTCGAAAGTAGAAGAATTGCGAGAGAAAAGAGGAAAGAAATGGAAAGGACTTTAAAGAAAAGCTTACCAGGAGCAGAGGACAGCGAATGGGGCGAGGAGACGCCATAATTGAACCGTCAACTAGCTGCTCCAGCCCGTGGCAGGTTGAAAAACCCCAAGCGACACGATGTGAAAAGACTTAGGCGAGAACTCACGTGAACGGCTCAAGACCCAGACACATGACCCCTCGCTTGAGGGGCTCTTGATAGGTATGGCCAGATACATATGGCCCAGGACAAGGCAAAGCAGGCCAGAGTGCACGGCACGAGTAGCTTGAGGAAAGGAAGAGCCCGAGAACCCGGGAATCTGGGGAGGATGGAAAATTGGATGTATGGACAGCTCAGCAAAGAGTTAGTTAGGCATAGGGAAAGGGGCAAAATGATAGCCCTTAGATCATTTGGATAGGGACAAAAATAGGCCATTAGATTGATACCTGACGGGCTATAAAAGAGCACCTCAACCTGTAAAGAAGGACATAAATAACAATACCCTACATTTTCTTTATTGATACGGACACGGATGCAGACACTCAAGGAATAGCTGGCGAGTAGGTGTTGCCCACGGGTCCAATTACACGGGCTCGATCCAAGAAGATCGAAGATCAATTGCAACAACAAGTTCAAGCATTGCTCAATCTCGAGTTGCAAGAAGATCGAGTAATCAAGATGGGAGAAGAGCATATGGAGAAACCCACATGCATCACAGTGTGAGAAGGAATAGAAGAGGCCTAGAAGACAGTAGACCTCACTAGGCCACACTTGGGCCATGTCGACTTTTATTGTTAAATTGGGGGCCGAATTCTATTTGTTTTTTTTTTTAATTATTCTTGTTGGATTATTAATGGTCCAATTAATGGGCTGAAACTATATTTTATTTTGGGTTTATTTTTGGATTTTAATTTGTCCAATTTTTTTGTTGGATTAAAAGTCAAATCCTAGTCCATTAGGGTTAGTGTGGCCGACCTGGCCTTAGGGTTAGGGAGGCTACTCCAAGTCGGCAAAGGATTGCTTTGTAGCCGACTTGGGAGCTCTATATATAGGACCTTTATGCTTTGTTTTTAGACAGATTATTTGAGAAATAAAAAGTTCAGAAAAGCTTGAATAATCTCACATCAAGAGAGGAGTCTCTTTGCTTGTTTTTATTTTAGGGATTTGTTAACAATTGTAGGTAGTGATATTTGCTATTGTGATTCTTATTCCTTTGTGCTTTTGTTTCTTTGTTATCTAGCACCGAGAGATTAGGAGGCGGAGGGACTATCGCGTCCATTTGTTGCCTAGCACAGATTGTTAGGAGGTAAAGAACAACGATGCATAAAGCGTGCACGATTGGTGGTGATTTGAGATCGGGACAATCTTAGATATGAAGGTGCTTCTAGGGCCGGCTAGGTGGGTTGTCGTATCAATTTTGGTAGCGGAGCTCAGGTTTTCAAATCAATCAACTATCCTTTAATTTTTTGTGATTATTGTTCTTCTTCTGCCGAATTTTATTATATATAAAAAATAAAAAAATTTCAACTAAACCCTAAATAAATTAGTCGATTTGTGGAATTGTTTTATTGAGTGTTTCTTGAAATTTCGGCATCAAATTAAAATAAAAAAAGAGATGAATTCGGTTGATTTGTTGATAACCAGATTGTTTTTGCAGGACTTCGGGAAAAGTTCCTACCCAAATTGAATCCAAAGTTTTCGTTCACTTTGTTGTGTTGATAGCCGATTTCTTGCATTGGTGATATTGTTTCATATTGCTCGATTGACCAAAATTCTATACATACAAATTCTTCTCCTTGTGTGCTTTTTTTGTTCTTGAATTGAGTTAATCTTGCCTCTGGTTTTGTGAAGTTTGTCGTTTCTTATTAGGAAGTTCATTGATTCTATTGAATACGTGGCAATTTATTATTATTTGTGATTTGTTTCTGGATCCTAACAAATAAAAACGTAGTAAGGGACAAGAGTGCTAGTGTAACATGCCCAAAAGCCAATCATTGGATGATTGTATATAGTCATGTATATTGATTAAAGGTTTTATTCTAAAAAATATGTTTATGTGATAAACGCTTGCACATATTTATAACCCTAGAATATCTCATATTCTTAAAAAGTCCCTAGTCGATTATTATTATGGATGGGTTGTAATAATAAATTAAGACTAGCGCATGTTGAGAATTATATGAGATATGAATTCTACATACGGGTACAAGTTAGAGAAATTGTGGTCTGGACTGACCCGACATAAGAACACTACATTGAACGTTATATGATTGTCATTCTTGGTTCTTATATGTATTATTCTTAGACCTGAGAACATAAAGGTTCCCAACATGTGAGTCATATGCTTTGATATTACTCTTGGCTATTCGTAACTGAGTAGACCTTAGTGTAATCATTGGGTATATGATATAATGTGTAGTGGGTTTTGTATGATCAAGATGGGATTCGTCCAACCCTTATAACGGATATATTATCAGATGGGCCTCTTAATAGAGTTGAACTGTAAATGCATGGCCATGCTCGGATTATGCGATATGGTGATATCATTAGTATCCGTTTTACTCAGTTAACTTGGGGATCAAGAAACTTAGAATAAACATATACGAGATTGACTTATTTCACGTCTCGTGTTTAATCTTGATAATGTGACGAAAGGATAATGACATGTTTCCGAGGCATAATGAATCAGTACTAATCTTGTCGTTTGGGTAGCAATGATGTGTTGCTAGACGCCGCTCATTGTTTATAATTGTAAATGAGTTTACAATTATTCCCAAACGTTACAAGTGCCTACAGGGTCACA
Source organism: Turnera subulata (assembly GCA_028386065.3). Taxonomy (NCBI): domain Eukaryota; kingdom Viridiplantae; phylum Streptophyta; class Magnoliopsida; order Malpighiales; family Passifloraceae; genus Turnera; species Turnera subulata. Next base: position 11,993 of record JAKUCV010007032.1, on the reverse strand, counting down.
CACTTAGAACTGTCGATTCGAGCTGGTGGTTAAACCATGGTTGGACAGTGGTTCGACCAAGTATTTGAGCTAGTGGTTAGACCATGGTTGGGTCATGGTTGGACCGGGTCGTTTGGGTTGGTTTAGTTCAATAGTTACCAGAATTATTGAACCTGAATTATTGTCCCAAAGGCATGAAAGGATGTGCTGTTTTATATATATGTGGATATATATAATTGAGTTAGTGGAGACATGATCATGTAGATGATTGTGACTAAAGTATAGATAATGGAAAACACAATTATGCATAATAAGATGTATGTATGAATGGTTGGCCATTTTCTATATTAACTAACATGTAATCATATATGTGATGTATGTAAGAGTGTGAAGGATGAGTTGATTTTGAGAGCTCAACACACAAACACATTCACAAGAGTTGTGAGAAAAACACTCTAGGCTCTCTTGCTCTCGGAAATTCTGCAGCTAGCACTGCGGTTCGAGAGTGCTCGAGTTAGTGATCGTGAGACAGTTGCTAGCAGCCATCAACGGTTCGTGTGGATATCGTAGAGGAGTCGGATTTCTGTCTGGTTCTTGCTGATTCGTATCATCAGTTGAGTGAAAATCTCAACCAAACCAGGTACGAAATTTTTGTTATTCGGTTTACCCCGTTTCACATAGATCCTCCATTAGTTCTGGGCTTTTCCGCTGCGCATATTGTCTATTTGTTTGCACGCCCGGTTACTTACAGTGGTAGCGGAGCCTCTTGTGAAACACTAAACCGAATTAGTTGTTTATATGTATGATATGCAATATGTGATGTGGCTTGATCATGATTGTATAAGCAACATAACATGATCATAGTTTATTATGCTTATGTTGATAGTATGTTTAAACTAGATCATTATGATTCTCATATATGTGATATGTTGAAGTCGGATTCGTCAAAGGTGTTTGACAGCAAGTTCATGATTGGTATATGATATCAATCTGTTAGTAATATGCCCAAAAGCCAATCAATGGATGATTGTAGTCATGTATATACATTGAGGTTATTCCAATAAATATGATTATGAGATAATCGCTTGCATATATTTATAACCCTAGAATACTTTGTATTCTTAAAATGTCCCTAGTCGATTATTATTATGGATGGGTTGTAATAATAAATTAAGACTAGCGTATGTTGAGAATTATATGAGATATGAATTCTACATACGGGTACAAGTTAGAGAACTTATGGATTGGACTGACCCACATAAGAACCCTACAAGGAACGTTATATGATTGTCATTAGTGGTTCTTATATGTATTGTCCTTAGACCTAAGATCATCAAGGTTCCCAACATATGAGTTGTATACTTTGATATTATTCCTAGTCTTCCGTAACTGGGTGGACTTAAGGGTAATCATTGGGTATATGATAAATGTGTAGAGGGTTTTGATTGATTAAGATGGGATTCGTCCGACCCATATAACGGGTATATTATCAGTTGGGCCTCTTGATAGAGTTGAACTGTAAATGCATGGCCACGCTCGGATTATATGATATGGTGATATCATTAGTATCCGTTATACACAGTTAACTCGGGGATCAAGAAACTAAGATTAAACATATAAGAGATTGACGTTTTCCATGTCTCGGTTTAATCTTGATAATGGGACGAAAGGACGATGACATATTTGCGAGGCATATGAATCAGTACTGATCTTGTCGTTTGGGTAGCAATGATGTGTTGCTAGACGCCGCTCTTTGCTTATAATTGTAAATGAGTTTATAATTATTGCCGGACGTTACAAGTGCCTACAGGGTCACACACATAGAACCGTTGATTCGAGCAGGTGGTTGAACCGTGGTTGGACCATGGTTCGACCGGGTGTGGTTGGACCACGGATGGACCTTGGTTGGACCGTGGTTAGACAAGGGTCGTTTTGGGCTGGTTTGATTCAATAATTGTCAGAATTATTGAGCCAAACCTGATTGCTTGTGATGTGTAATCCCATTAGTGCTTAGTGGTAGACAAGATAATGGGTATCTTAATCATGATAGGCCATTATGTTGGCCATTACCATAAGCACTAATTGAAACGCCCGTGTCCCAATTTATTAATATAAGTTATAAAATAATTATAGATTGAGCAAATTGCCCTTATCATTTCCGGGACACCCGTATCCCAAAATAACTAATCAAATTAATCATAACATGTAGAAAGACCAAAATGCCCTTCTCCACGGGATACAATATCAACCACATAATCAATGAACAATTATACAACAAATTACACAACAACGAGTATGCAGCGGAAGACTATACATATGATAGCATGTATGTAGTGAACTCTATGGATCCGACCCGAGGAGAGGAAAGCACCGCAACCTGCTGATATGCACCTTTGATCAACAAACAGTTAACCTGAAAAGACTGTGAGGGGGTGAGACCAACCACTGTCTCACCGCAGACAAATAAACCAATAATATACAATTACAAATCAACTACAATCACACCGGCATCAAACATCAACAACCTCAATACACAGAGCAAGACATCATCAGACTACATACCATCACTTGTCATTACTATATTATTATCTTTGTTATTAAGTTTAAATATTTTATTAGAGCCCTCTACTGTGTGCGTCGAGCTCGGTCCCGTCTCATGAGACAACCAGGCATAAGCCCAAATAAAACAGGCACGAAGCGCAAACAAATCCATCGAGAGAGAGAGACAGAGAGAAAGAGTGAGGTAGAAAGGGGGAGATAGAAAGAGGGAGGTAGAACCGGCCATCAAAGGCCCGCATGCAAACCCGCATGCCAACCCGAGGGGTATTACTCCCCGCTCGAACCAACCGGTCAACAGCCCCACAGTAGAATTATTATAATTCGTTATTCTCATTTATTCTTTAAGAGTTGTACCATACGTTGTTGTCAAACATCGTTGTCTGGATTTAATTTCTTAATCTCAAATCCGGGCCCCAGCCCGTAGTCCACCACACAAACCACAAATCTATATCTCATGTGTTTATCATAACCAAACAAGCCATACTAGACAGGCACAATACATCACATCAGACAAACAGGCCACATAATCAGGCACACCACATCATAGGTAACATCAACATAATTCCCTCTGCAAGTAGCAACAACAGCACAACAGGCAAGCATGCATACAGGATTAAAGATCAAACAAATAACACCACTTTATATTCCAAAACAATTAACCGAGCATTGTAGGCAGTAATGCATACAAAGGTTTATAAGTCCTCACCTTGGCCATAATAACTGTCTCGGAAGCCGAAGCTCATTCCACCTTAACATATCCTATATTGGAATCAAAATGGTCACACATAAGGTCCACATAAAATCAAGATGAATGCATGTCAATGCCGTGACTATAACGACATGAAATCTTTTTATCCTTAAGCCCAATTAAGATAGGTCTATGGTCTTAGCTTGACAAATCCTATAACTTAGCCCGAGACCAAAAGTTCGCTTAAGTACAATTATTTATCCCGATTAACTGTTCACAGGGCCTAAGCCCACATCAATTTAAGTCACTGGGCCTAAAGCCCATTTTAAATTACTTACTCCGTATTGGGCCTATAGCCCGCATCTAAAATAGTCCTTGGGCCTAAAGCCCATATATCCTTAACATGGCATAACTTGGGTCTAGGCCCGGCCCGTTCATTTAATCGTGAAAAATTAAACTCCCGAGCCCAGCCTTTTCGGCCTAACGGTTCTAAATGCGTCGGAAATATATTCCGGCCACGCACTCTCAACTCGCAACTTCCGAATTCCACTAAAGTTCATTTATTACAAATTGCACATATTAAATGCATTTACACTACAAGATAGTACAAAAACCGACATTCGCATCAAAGCCCGAGAATTACCACGTAATGCCGAAAAATTCACCATCATGCCGGAACAGTGCCTCGACCCGCCGGATTCCAGCCAAGCTTCGCTGGAATAGTGACCATGCTCGCCGAATTCCGGTCATCTCGCCGGAGAACTCCACAACAAAGCCAAAAACTAACCATAACAGATCTGCCATCATTCAATCAGCATCCGATTCAACAACACATCTATCACAATCATCAAATCGAAACCATAGAACATACATGACTGCTTAAGAGAAGAAATAAGGACTTGAATCCTTACTGGAAATCAAATTCGTGCACAGGAGGCGTCAGATCCCCATCAAACCCCAACTAGACCCAAGTTGCCCAAACACAAGATTTGCCCCGAAGAATGCCAACACCACTGCCGGCACGTTCACCACCCAATTGGCAATTGACGCACACCAACCACCGAACTGGGAACAGCAACAACAAACCCTCGTCCCACCGACACCGTCACAATAATAAACAACACTACACCACCGAACATCAACAGCCCCGATTAATAAATCGGCCCCAAAGACAAACATGAAAAGAAAGGAAGAACAGGGGAAACGAAACAGAGAGATCGTCGGAAACTTACCGAGCGACGACGAAGGGCGACGATGGCACCTACGTCGAATCCAAGCCCGATTCGTCCCCCACAAGGCCCACCAAACCTCATCCCGGTCTGCATTCTCATCCGGCAACACGGGTAGCGTTCACGGCGACTCCTCGTCACAACCCAGAGAACCCCGAGCCTTCTCCTACTTCGTTGCAGCGGCGACGTGTTACTCGGATGGCTGCAATTCGAGGAGAGAGAGGAACACGAGGCGGCGCCGACAACACGCTCATGCGCGTCCTACCTCTTAGCTGCAGTGGCGGCGGCGCAAGGAAAGTGAGGAGAAGAAAGAGGGGTGGAGTGCGGCGGTTCTGAGTGAGAAGAAAGAGGGAAAGGGGGAAGAGATCGTGGGGAGTGAAGAGGGAGAGAAAGGAAATGGAAGATAAAAGAGAAGAAGAACAGGAGAGGGGCGGCCGAAGTCGGGGAAGGAAAGGAAGAAAAGAAAAGAGAGGAGAGAGGGAGGAAGTGATGGGTTTTATACTCAAGCCCTAGGGTTAGGGTCTCCACACAATGCAAAACGGCGTCGTTTTGACTCAAAACGGCGTCACTTCATCCACAAACACCTCCTTTAGTCAACCTCAAAGTCAAAACAAATCCCTTGGTGTGTTTTAAGTTTGCCTCTACTAATACTACGTAGTTTTAGGCAAAACTACACCCGAACTTGTGTTTCACCTCGGAACACCAATTGTTCCCAAAGATTCCAAGAACGGTTACTCCAAAAGTAAAATTATAGTTTCAAGGAGAATAAAAAAAAATATATAATAATAATAATTTCTTGACCCAAGTCTGCCGGAAATCCCGCTAGGGTAAAAATGGAAATTAAATACCGAAAGTTTTGAAAATTCCGAAAAAATAAATTAACGAAATTCGGGGCGTTACACTAATTGAGTGGCATAATTTAATTATGCTTTGGGTTTTTGGCTGATTTGCATTCTAGTTTTGGAGAGCCTTGAGAGTGTTTTTCAGACCAGGAAGAACACACACAAACACTTCCTTTCTTTGAGAAAGAAAGAAGAACACAAAACCACAAGATTAAGCTCCCGGAAATCCGTAGCTAGCACCACGGTTCGGGAGTGCTCGGGGGTTGGAGATCGTGAGACGATTCCGGCCTGTGATTAACGGTTCGTGTGGATACCGTAGAGGAACAGGATATCCTTCCGGCTCTAGCTGATTCGGTTCTTCAGTTAGGTGAAAGATCCTAACCGTTTCAGGTATGTTCATTTTTGTTGTTCGATTTAGTTGCTTCACTTGGAGCCTCCATGGTTTTCGGGTTTTTCCGCTGCACTTGTTTGTCAAGTTTGCATGCCCGGATATGTACAGTGGTAGCGGAGCCTCTCGTGAAGCTCTAAACCGAATTTATGTGCTTATGTTGATATGGTCATGCAAAAATATATGATGTGTTATATGTGATGTAGCATGATCATTATATGTTGAGTTCATTATATATATATTGATGTTGGTTTGTGTCAAAAGTGTTTTGACAACATGAACTTGATTAGTATGTGATATCAATCAAGGAGTAATTGGCAGTAAGTCGAAGGGGTTCGACAAAACGAAAATCGATCGTCGGTTTTCGGAAGGAACGATGGTCGTTCTAGTGCTGCAGGGCAAGGACATCGATGTTCACAAGATGGACATCGATGTCCAAATGAAAATTTGCCTTGGCCGAGCCTGTTCTATGAAAGGTTGGCCTTGGCAGATTCACATGAACATCGATGTTCAAGAGCCTTGTGAGATTGGTTTGAGATTCCAGAGACCAAATAACATCAATGTTCACTTTATAACATCGATGTCCTTGTGTTCCAGAGTCTCAAACATCAATGTTTAAACTACTGCCAAGATTTTGGACCTTCGGAACTTCCTTACATCGATGTCCAAAAGTTGAACATCGATATTCTTGAGTTCCAGAGGCCAATGGACCTTCGGAACTTTCCAACATCGATGTCCAAGAGTTGAACATCGATGTGCTTGAGTTCCAGAGGCCAATGAACCTTTGGAACTTTCCAACATCGATGTCCAAGAGTTGAACATCGATGTTCTTGAGCTCTGCCAAAAGGTTTGGACTTCCAGAGCCTCAAGGACATCGATGTTCATGACAGGACATTGATGTCCTTGTGTTCGAGTGGCCAAATGACATCGATGTTCATGACAGGACATCGATGTCCTAGAGTACCCGAGGCCAATGGACATTGATGTTCAGCAATGGACATCGATGTCCTTGTGCATTACCGGGGTGTTGGGGAGAATCAGATTCTCAAAGACATCGATGTTCACTTATGGGCATCGATGTTTACATGTATTTTTGGTTTCCAAATTTACATAACATCAATATATGATTTGTTGATTATATGCATGTGATGTATGAACATATGTTGATGTGAATATTAAGTTCTTAGTTGCCTTCCATGATATGCACTCATCATTGCTTAGATCAACATTAGGTAGGTTTTGCCAAAGCAAGGTGCCTATGTTTATCCTAGCAAGGTGCGACTGGATAATTGTAATATCTGAACTGCTTATTGTGGGTTTGGACTTAACTAGGTCATCTTAATAGGATTAAGGACTTAGAGGCAAGGAGTTGAGTAATGTCTATGAGATAGACAAGAACAAGTGTTGTTCGCTCAACTATCCAAGAGTTACATGAGATGTAATTGACAAGAGTTGTCTACCTAAATAACTATGAAGTAAGCGATCAGCCAAAGCTGACTTATCTAGTAGTGAAATATGGATCTTGGCCTACTTATATGATTGTCTTGATTCATGTAGTAGAAGCATCATTTAATAGAATTCCTTGTTAAATGATCTTGTATGCATGACTCTTATTTGTGTGAGTTGATCATTGTTGTAGAATTTCCATGGCACAAAACACTAGCACAATATCACTGCAATCGGTCCTTTAGAAGGAAAAACTGAATGGGAATAACTTCCTAAAATGGTATCGTAATTTGAGGATAGTGTGAAGGCCCTCTCCCCGAGGGACCCACCAAATCCAGGTATTGTTACATCACTCCCTCCGCCCGATTAAATCCTTTACCATGCTGCAGCACTAGGGATTCGAACTCGGGACGTGATGCTTTTTATTCCCCCTCAAGGAGAGCACCTTCTCCATGTCCCGAGTTCGAATCCCTAGTGCTGCAGCATGGTAAAGGATTTAATCGGGCGGAGGGAGTGATGTAACAATACCTGGGCTTGGTGGGTCCCTCGGAGAGAGGAACTTCACAAAGAGTGTTTTCGGCAGGAAGTCGAATGAGTTCGACAAGGTTGATTGAATGGTATATGATACCAAAACATCGATGTTTAAGATGTAAACAATGATGTTCTCTTTGGTCGATAATCTGCCAAGGGGTTCAAACATCGATGTTTACATTCAAACATCAATGTTCAAGGTCAAAACATCGATGTTTAAGATGTAAACATCGATGTTCTGAACATTCGGCCAATTGTTTGGAGTTCCAAAAATTTTAAACATCGATGCTTAAGGGTTAAACATCGATGTTCTGGAATCCAGAAACTTCAAACATCGATGTTGACACTTCAATATCGATGTTCTGGAATTCTGAAACTCCAAACATCGATGTTCTGAGATTTTGCCAACTTACTTGAAGTTCCAGAATTTTCAAACATCGATGTTCTAGGGGTAAACATCGATGTTCTGAAATTCTGCCAAATAGTTTGGAGTTCCAGATTCTCAAAATATCGATGTTCTGAGTCAAACATCGATGTTCTTGGGACCGCCGTGCTACCTCTGCGTAGCGGCTTATATTGCATATAATGCATAGTTATTGTATATGCGATATATAATATGTTAATCACATGCATAATTGTTATGTATGGAAATAATTCGGTGACAAGCACTCATCTATGCTTAGATCAACACTTGGTAGGTTTGACAAAGCAAAGTGCCAATGTTTATCCTAGCAAGAAGCTAAATATTAAGTTCCTCTTATGTTGCCTTCCAATAATAAGCACTCATCATTGCTTAGATCAACACTTGGTAGGTTTTGTCAAAGAAGGGCGCCAATGTTTATCCTAGCAAGGTGCGGTGGGATAATTGTAATATCCAAACTGCTTATTATGGGTTGAACTGAACTAGGTTATCTCAATAGGATTGAGGACTTAGAGGCAAAGAGTTGAGCTAAGTCTATGAGATAGACAAGAACAAGTGTTGTTCACTCAACTATCCAAGAGTTACATGAGATGTAATTGACAAGAGTTGTCTACCTAAATAACTATGATGTAAGCGATCAGCCAAAGCTGACTTATCTTGTAGTGAAATACGGATCTTGGCCTACTTATCATTATCCTGATTCATAGTAGGAGCATCATTTAATAGAATTCCTTGTAAAATGATTTTATGTATGCATGACTCTGATTTGTGTGAGTTGATCATTGTTGTAGAGTAATCATGGCACAAAACACAACTACACTATCACTGTGATCTGTCCTTGAGAAGAAAAAACTTAATGGGAATAACTTCCTTAAGTGGCATCGCAATTTGAGGATAGTCCTCAAACAAGAAAAAAAATTGTATGTCCTTGAAGGGCCTGTTCCTATTGAACCGACACCTAATGCTCCTAGGGCGGAAAGAGATGCTTACAAGAAATATGTCGATGAGGCATTGGATGTCGCTTACCTTATGCTTGTCATTATGGACTCTGAGCTTCAGAAGCAACATCAGAACTTGGGTGCGTTCGATATGATCGAACACCTGAAAATGCTCTTTGAAGAGCAAGCAAGGCATGAGTGGTATGAGACCTCTAAGGCATTGTTCCAATGCAAGATGGCTAAGTCATCACCAGTCAGGCCTCATGTGCTCAAGATGATTGGATACAATAAGAGCCTTGAGGGTCTAGGTTTTCCTTTGCAGAAGGAGTTGGCTGTTGGTCTAGTCCTGCAATCGTTGCCGGATAGTTACAGCCAATTTGTCATGAATTTCAATATGAATCTTCTTGACAAATCCTTGTCTGAGTTGCTTAACATGTTAGGAACAGTTGAGCAACAGATGAAGGCAAATAAATCCAACAGCATATTGATGGTTGGAAATAGCAAAGGAAAAGGAAAAAGCAAGAAGAGGAAATCTGCCAAAAAGTTTGGTTCATCTTCTTCACAAGTGCTGAAACCCAAAGGTGGTGTTGCAAAGGATGGGCAATGTTTCCATTGCAAGAAACCTGGCCATTGGAAGCGTAACTGCCCTATTTACCTTGAAGAGTTGAAGAAACAAAAGGGAAGTAAGACTTCCGCTTCAGGTATTTTTTTTATAGAATCTAATATCTCTATCTCTGCATCATGGGTATTAGATACCGGATGTGGTTCTCACATTTGTGCAAATGTGCAGGATCTGAGAAAGAGTACAAGATTAGCAAAGGGTGAGATAGACCTGTGCGTTGGAAATGGAGCAAGAGTTGCTGTATTAGCCGTAGGAACTTATTATATATCCTTACCGAGTGGTTTGGTTTTAGAACTTGACGATTGTTATTATGTACCTACCATAAGCAGGAATTTGATTTCTGTTTCTTGTCTGGACAAGAAAGGTTTTTCTTTTGTAATAAAGAACAACTGTTGTTCTATTTATTTCAATGAAATTTATTATGGTGGTGCATATTTGAGCAAATGTTTGTACGTTCTAAACGTAGAAACACCAATCTATAGCATTAATACGAAGAAGGTTAGATTAAACGATTCTAATGAAACCTATCTCTAGCACTGTTGATTGGGCCATACAAACGAGACTCGTATTTCTAAACTCCATAAAGATGGACTTTCAGACTCATTTGATTTTGAATCATATGAGACATGTGAGTCATGTTTATTAGGCAAAATGACGAAGGCTCCTTTTGCTGGTAAAGGTGAAAGAGCTTCGGACTTGTTAGGTCTTATACATTCTGATGTATGCGGATTTATGTCAACACAGGCTAGAGGTCGATTTCAATACTTCATTACATTTATTGATGATTACAGTAGATATGGCTATGTGTATCTAATGAAACACAAGTCAGAATCCTTTGAAAAGTTCAAGGAATTCAAGAATGAAGTACTAAATCAACTCGGCAAGAGTATTAAAATGCTTCAATCTGATCGAGGAGGTGAATACTTAAACCAAAATTTTCTTGATCATCTAAAGGAATGTGGTATAGTATCATAACATACTCCACCAGGAATACCTCAATGGAATGGTGTATTCGAAAGGAGGAATAGAACTTTGTTAGACATGGTTCATTCTATGATGAGTCAAGCTAACCTTCCTTCTTCATTTTTGGGACATGCATGATTGAGTGCTGCATTTACACTTAACCGTGTTCCATCTAAATCGGATGAAAAGACACCATATGAGATATGGACTAGGAAGCATCCAAATTTGTCTTTTATAAGGATTTGGGGTGGTGAGTAGGGATGGCAGCGGGGCGGGGATTGTGCGGGTAGAGGAATCCCCGCCCCATCCCCATCCCCCGCGGCGGGGGGAATTTGGTCTCCATCCCCGCTCTCCGCAGCCCCACGGATCCCCGCAGATCCCCACGACTCAAATTATTCATTTTAAATATTTACAATTCTCATCAATTGAAAATTTGAAATTTAATTTCAAGCAATTACAAGATACATATTAATGCTAATGTCAATACAAAATATATGTTACTATCTAATACTACGTATTATCACCAAAAGATTTAAATCCAACCAATATGAGAAAGCAAAATACAATAAAGTAAGTGAATTGAAGTGAACTTGTGGTCTATATTATATTATCCTTTTACCTTCTTTTTGTTTTATATTTTAACAAAATGGATAAAAATCTAAACTTGAAATAAATATATTTGTAAATGGAGTAACTAGAAGGGTAAAATTGTTATTTTATATTTTTGCGGGTCCCCGCGGAGCGGGTACTACAATCCCCATCCCCATCCCCAAATTAGTCTCGTGTTGAAAATCCTCCCCATCCCCATGTAAGTTTCCCTAGGCTATATGACATTCATATAAAAACGGATATATGCAGCGGAAGACAAGGGAAACAACCAAGAACACATGTGAAGCTAGTAAACCGTATAACAATTTTACTTACTTGTAGTGTTAGGATCTTTCACCTAAGCCGGAAACCGAATCAGTAAGAGCAAGAAGAAGACCTGCTCCTCTACAGTATCCACACGAACCGTGATCGGCTTCGAGTCGTCACATGAATCAAACCTCGAGCACTCCCACTTGAAGTGCTAGCAACAAGGTAGGAGCTAGTGTGTGTGTTTGGGGTGTTTTGGAATGCTAATGCTCTTGCTTCTTTCACAAAGAAGAAGAACTCAAAGGAGGTGTTTTCAGAGAGTTTTTGGGGCTGCAAAAACGTGGTGAAGGGGTGAGAATGAGCTAGAGTCATCAGCTCACAATGCCTATCCCCACACATCCATAATGCCCATACACAACCATGTGAGTGCCAACTCATAAAGGCAAAACAAAGTGGCCAACATAGCCAACATGTTTCCACTAACACTTAGTGGGAATAATCATCACATGGCTGCATTAAAGACTCCACTAAT
>JAKUCV010007031.1:0-11404 GCA_028386065.3 Turnera subulata | reverse complement strand
ATATAACGTTCCATGTAGTGTTCTTATGTGGGTCAGTCCAGTCCACAAGTTCTCCAACTTGTACCCGTATGTAGAATTCATATCACATATGCAATTCTCAACATACGCTAGTCTTAATTTATTATTATAACCCATCCGTAATAATAATCGACTAGGGACATTTAAGAATATGAAATATTCTAGGGTTATAAGTATGTGCGAGCGTTTATCTCATAAACGATACTTATTGGAATAACCTTAAAGTGTATGAACATGACTATAAATAAATATACATGATTGGCTTTTGGGCATATTACTAACATCTTCCTCTTCTTCTATCACTTCCTATTCTTCCTCTTCCTCATCCTCATCCTCTTCTTCCTCTTTTACTTCTTCTTCTTGTTTTTCTCTTTCTCCCCCTCCTCCTCCTCCTTCTTCTCCTTCTCCTTCTTCTCCTTCTCCTTCTCTTTCTCCTTCTTCTTCTCCTCCATCTCCTCCTCCATCCTTTCCTCCTTCTTCTCCTCCTCCTCCTCCTTCTTCTTCTTCTCCTGCTCCTCCTCCTTCTTCTTCTTCTCCTCCTTTATCTCCTTCTTCCTTTTCTCCTTCCTCTCCTCCTCCTCCTTCTACTTCTTCTTCTTCTTCTGCTACTACTTCTTCTTCTGTTTCTTCTTCTTCTTCTTCTTCTTCTTCTTCTTCTTCTTCTTCTTCTTCTTCTTCTTCTTTTTATTTTCTTCTTCTTCTCCTTCTCCTCCTCCTTCCCCTTCTTCTCCTCCATCTCCTTCTTCTCCTTCTCCATCTTCTTCTTCTTCTCCTCCTTCGTCTTCATCATCATCATCATCATCATCATCACCTTCTTCTTCTTCTTCTGATTCGTCCGATTCTTTTTCTTCTTCTTCTTCTTCTTCTTCTCCTTCTTCTCCTTCTCCATCTTCTTCTTCTTCTCCTCCTTCTTCATCATCATCATCATCATCATCACCTTCTTCTTCTTCTTCGTCTTCTTCTTCTTCTTCTTCTTCTTCTTCTTCTTCTTCTTCTTCTTCTTCTTCTTCTTCTTCTCCTTCTCCTTCTCCTTCCCCATCTTCTCCTTCTTCTTCTTCTCCTTCGTCTTCTTCTCCTCTTTGTTCTTCTACTCCTTCTCCTTCTTCGTCTTCTCCTCCCTCTCCTCCTCCTTCTTCTCCTTCTTCTTCTCCTCCTTCTACCTCTCCTTCTTCTTTACCTTCTCCTTCCAATTCATCTCCCTCTTCTTCTTCTCCTTCTTCTTCTTCTCCTTCGTCTTCTTCTCCTCTTTGTTCTTCTCCTCCTTCTCCTTCTTCGTCTTCTCCTCCCTCTCCTCCTCCTTCTTCTCCTTCTTCTTCATCTCCTTCTTCCTCTCCTTCTTCTTTTTCTTCTCCTTCCACTTCATCTCCCTCTTCTTCTCCTCCTTCTTCTCCTTCTCCTTCTTCTTCTCCTTTTTCTCCTCCTTTTTCTCCACTTTCCTCTCCCTCTCCTTCTTCTCCACCTCCTTCTTCTCCTCCTCCTTCTCCTTCTCCCTCTCCTTCTCCTTCTCCTGCTCTTTCTTCTTCTTCTTCCTCTTTTTCCTCTTCTTTTACTCCTTCTTCTCCTCCTCCTCCTCCTTCTCCTTCGTCTTCTCCTTCTCCTCCTTCTTCTCCTTCTTCTCCTCCTTCTTCTTCTCTTTCTCCTTCTTTTCCTCCTCCTTTTTCTTCTTCTTTTCTTCTTCTTCCTCTTCTTCTTCTCCTTCTCCTTCTCCTTCTTCTTCTCCTTCTCCTTCTTCTCCTCTTCCTCTTTCTACTTCTCCTCCTCTTCCTCCTCCTCCTTCCCCTTCTTCTTCTCCTTCCCCTTCTCCTTCTCCTTCTCCTTCTTTTTCTTCTCCTTCTCCTTCTCCTTCTTCTTCTTCTTCTTTTTCCTTTTCCTTCTTCTTCTTCTTCTTCTTCTTCTTCTTCTTCTTCTTCTTCTTCCTCCTTTTCTTCTTCTTTTTCTTCTCCTTCTTCTTCTCCTTCTCTTTCTCCTTCTCCTTCTCCATCTTCTTCTCCTTCTTCTTCTGCTTCTTCTTTTGCTTCTTCTCCTTCTTCTTCTGCTTCTTCTTCTTCTGCTTCTCCTCCTTCTTCTTCTTCTGCTTCTTCTTCTCCTTCTCCTTCTCCTCCTTCTTCTCCTTCTCCTTCTCCTTCTCCTTCTCTTCCTCCTCCTCCTTCTTCCTCTTCTTCTTCTTCTTCTTCTTCTCCTTCTTCTTGTACTTCTTCTTCTTCTTCTTCTACTTCTTCTTCTTCTTCCTCCTCTTCTCCTTCTCCTTCCTCTTCCCCTCCTCTTTCTTCTCCTCCTTCCTTATCTTCTTCTTCTTCCTCCTCTTCTCCTTCTCCTTCCTCTTCCCCTCCTCTTTCTTCTCCTCCTTCCTTATCTTCTTCTTCTTCTTCTTCTTCTTCTTCTTCTTCTCCTTCTTCTTCTTCCTCCTCTTGTCCTCCTTCTTCTTCATTTTCTTCTTCTTCTTCTTCTTCTTCTTCTTCTTCTTCTTCCTCCTCCTCTTCTCCTCCTTCTCCTTCATTTTTTTCTCCTTCTTTTTCTCCTTCTACTGCTTCTTCTCCTTCTTTTTCTTCTATCGGCTCTTCTCTTTCTTCTTCTTCTCCTTCTCGTTCTTCTTCTTCTCCTTCTCGTTCTTCTTCTTTCTCTCCTTCTCCTTCTTCTTCTGCTCCTTCTTCTCCTCCTTCTCCTCCCCCTCCTTCTTCCTCTACTTCTTCTCCTACTCCTCCTCTTCCTCCTTGTTCTTTTTCTCCTTCTTCTCCTTCTCCTCTGCCTGCTTCATCCTCTTTTTCTTCTCCTTTTTCCCCTCCTTCTTCTTTCCCTCTTTCTTCTTCTTTTCCTCCTTCGTCTTCTCCTTCTCCTTCTCCTTCTTCCTCTCCTCTATCTGCTTCTAATCCTTCTCCTCCTTCTTCTTCTCCTTCTTCTCCTCCTCCTTCTCCTCCTCCTCCTTCTCCTACTTCTCCTCTTACTCCAGCTTCTCCTCCTTCTCCTGCTCCCGCTCCTACTCCTTCTCCTCCTACTCCTACTCCTACTCCTACTCCCACACCTCCTCCTGCTCCTATTCCTGCTTCTGCTATTGCTCCTACTACTGCTCCTGCTTCTGCTATAGCTCCTACTACTGCTCCTGCTTCTGCTCCTCCATCTCCTTCTTCATCCTCTTCTTTTTTTCTTTCTCCCCCTTCATCATTCTCCTCTTTTTTCCCTCCTTCTCCACCTCCTCCTCTTTCTTCTCTTCCCCCGCCTACTTTTTCTTCTTTTTCTTCTTCTCCTCCTTTTGCTTCTTCTCCTTCTTCCCCTTCTTCTTCTTTTTCTTCTTTTTCTCCTCCTCCTCCTCCTCTCCCTTCTTCTTCTTCTTCTCCTCCATCTTGTCCTTCTCCTTCTTCCTCTCGTCCTTCTTCTTCTCCTCCTCCTTCGTCTCCTTCTCCTCCTCCGTCCCCTCCTTCTTCTACTTCCCCACCTTCATCTTCTGCTCCTTCTCCTCCTTCTCCTTCTCCTTCTCCATCTCCTTTTCCTTCTCCTCCTCCTCCTCCTCCGCCTCCTTCTTTATCTTCTTTTTCTTCTTCTTTTGCTTCTTCTTCTCCTCCTCCTTCTCCTCCTCCTTCTTCTTCTTCTGCTTCTTCTCCTTCTCTTTCTCCTCCTCCTTCTTCTTCCTCTTCTGCTTCTCCTACTTCTTCTCCTTCTCTTTCTCCTCCTTCTTCTTCTCCTCCTCCTCCTCCTTCTCCTACACCTCTTTTTCCTCCTCTTCCTCCTTGTTCTATTTCTTCTCCTTCTTCTTCTTCTTCTGCTTCTTCTCCTTCTTCTTCTCCTCCTTCTTCCCCTTCTTCTTCTCCTTCTCTTTCTCTTCCTTCTTCTCCTCCTCCTCCTCCTTCTTCTTCTCCTTCATCTCCTGCTTCTTCTCCTTCTCTTTCTCTTCCTTCTTCCCCTTCTTCTTCTCCTCCTTCTTCTCCTCCTCCTCCTTGTTCTTCTCTTACTTCCTCTTCTTCTTTTTCATCTCCTTCTCCTCCTCCTCCTCCTTCGTCTTCATCTTCTCCGTCTTCTTCTTTTCGTCCTCCTCCTCCTTCTTCTACCTCTTCTTCTTCTACTTCTTCTTTTCTTTCTTCTTCTCCTCCTCCTCCTCCTTCTTCTTCTTCCTCCCCTTCTCCTTCTTCTTCGTCTTCTTCTTCTTCTTCTTCTCCTCCTCCTTCTTCTCCTTCTTCTTCTCTTCCTCCTCCTCCACCTTCTCTTTCTTCTATCTCTTCTTCTTCTCCTCCTCCTTCTTCTCCTTCTTCTTCTCTTCCTCCTCCTCCACCTTCTTCTTCTTCTACCTCTTCTTCTTCTACTTCTTTTTGTTCTTCTTCTTCTCCTCCTCCTTTTTTTTCTCCTTCTTTTGCTTCTCCCCCTTCTTCTTCTCCTCCTCCTCCTTCTCCTCCTTCTTCTTCCTCTTCCTCTTCTACACCCCCTTTTTCTCTTTCTTCTTCTCCTTCTTCTGCTTCTCCCACTTCTTCTTCTTCTTCTTCCTCCCATTCTTCTTCTCCTCCTTTTTCTCCTTCTTCTTCTCTTCCTCCTCCTACACCTTCTTCTTCTTCTACCACTTCTTCTTCTACTTCTTTTTGTTCTTCTTCTTCTCCTCCTCCTTTTTCTTCTCCTTCTTTTGCTTCTCCCCCTTCTTCTTCTTCTTCTCCTTCCTCTTCACCTCCTCTTCCTCCTTCTTCTTCCTCTCCTTCTCCTTCCTCTTCTTTTTCTTCTTCTTCTTCTCCTCCTTCTCTTTCTTCTCCTCTTCCTTCTTCTCCCCCACCTCCTCCTCCTCCTCCTCCTCCTCCTTCTTCTTCTTCTCCTCTTCCTCTTTCTCGTCCTTCTTCTCCTCCTCCTTTTTCTCTCCCTGCATCTTCTTCTTCTCCTTCTTCTACTTCTCCTCCTTTTTTTCCTCCTCTTCCTTCTTCTTCTCCTTCTTCTTGTTCTCCTACTTCTTCTTCTCCTCCTCCTTCTTCCTCTTCTTCTTCTCCTTCTCCTTCTCCTCCTCCTTCTTCTGCTCCTCCTCCTCCTTCTCCTTCTCCTTGTTCTTGTTCTCCTTCTTCTCCTTCTTCTCCTCCTCCTCCTCCTTCTTCTTCTTTTCCTCCTCCTTCTCCTTCTCCTTCCCCTTCTTCTTCTCCTCCTCCTTTTCCTGCACAAGAATCATGCATATAGAACCTGCAATCAAGGCACCCGTAGGTAGGACCTACAAACTCTTTATTGCATATTTCACATATTCGACTTTGCCATCTAGAGTTGAAAAGCTTGAGAATGTGAGGATGGCCAAAATGGACCATTGAGGTGCGTTTTTTCTGCTGATCATCATCATCATCTTCTTCTGCTTCAGGTTTCCTGTCTTCTTGGGTGTCATTTGGCAAAGCACAATGGATGTCAAGTTTAAAATTACCCTTTTTACAGCGGAAGAATCCCAAAGGGCAGAGAGAGTTGCACCCATCGCAAATGTAGACCATGGAGGGGAAATGACGGTGAGAAAGCAGGAGAGGGTGAGGGTGAAGAGGGTGTAGCAGTTGCTGATCTTGAGACAAGCCATAGCATGATTCGTGTAGCACAAAGGAGCAGCTAAATCTTTCGCACATATAGACTAGACCTGTAAGATGATCATAGCACAGGTCACATTGATCCTCGTACCTCTTTCCATTGTCTGGTCCCTTCCATTTGTC
Source organism: Turnera subulata (assembly GCA_028386065.3). NCBI lineage: Eukaryota > Viridiplantae > Streptophyta > Magnoliopsida > Malpighiales > Passifloraceae > Turnera > Turnera subulata. Next base: position 5,744 of record JAKUCV010007031.1, on the reverse strand, counting down.
AGTTGCAGCGAACTCGGATGCATCAACAAGTTTCAAATTATGTTAGTGGCTCCAATGCTTGATCGCCATTTCCAGTTGCAGAGATCCAACTAGAAGTGTTGATATTTGACCTTTCCCAAAATTTTTGTATTTGTTTCGTTTGAGGCATCCAATGCGTACGTAGTTTATGTTGGAGGAGTGCTATATATATTATAAGGATGTGATTTCCATGCCATCACATGGTTTGCATTCCCACAAAATATATATTATAATCCAGGAATCATTGGAGAGATTTGCGTGAGCTATGCTTTTAGTTGTGAATTGTCAACGATGACAGCCCGTCACTAGTCTTAATCTTTAAGGTGTAACATGAGGCACCGGTGGAATTGAGGAAAAGCTTTGTCCTGACTATATACTTTGTATTTTTTTAATTTAACAAAGGAGGGAGGAGTAGGTATTGGAAATAGGCACGGTTTGGTCAACAAGTTACTCCCGTATCCCTATGCAGCACGCACAATCAATATGGTGTATCTGGTGGCCTATTGCAGAGAACTGAAGGTGAATGGCTCAATAACTTCTGGTGGTATAATTATTGACAGTAGTATTCCCCTGTAGGCTGAGCTGTTGGGTTTGTTAATTGGCTTAAATAGGGCATAGGAGACGGGTTTCGTTCAATTATAGTGGAGGCACATTCAGAGAGACAGCAGATTGATAATTGGGCATAGGAAATTTTCTGTAGCGTCTCGGCTTGTCGACTGTCAATATATACTAACACGGGACTTTTTCAACATAATTTGTCTTCATTCACATATTTCCGGAGAAAACTTTCCAAGAGGTCACATATCCAAGAAATGTTTCAAGTCAAGCACGTTTAATTTTGAAGTTCTTATGGAATGAGTACCGGAAAGGTAGGTGCACCTTATTGATATAGTTAGTACCCATCAAACCATTTAACCTATTCTCAATTGTATAATCCCATACCTGTACAACCTTGATATCACTTCATTTGAGCTATTCTTAATTATACAATCTCATACCCGTATAATTACGAAATCACCCTAACTGTGCAGCCCCATCCCTACACAGTCTCAAGATCTCTCTTATTCCGGTGTGGATTCGGTTCATCCGTGTACCCCTCCAGCTAGAAGCCTGCCAGAAGCCGCTCCTTGTCCATGCTTATCCCGGCACCGGCCTACACTTCCCGCCCTCATAGACCCCGGGTGTCACACTTCCACTAGGAACTAGGAAGAGTAGTCGCCTGGTGACTAGTCCTGGTGTAGGAGAGAATGACTGGAACTCTAACCTTTAACCTATACTTGTCTTAACCTGGTGTAGGAAAGGATACACATAATCCGTAACCTATTCTCGACTCCTTGGTGTAGGAAAGGACACGCCTAACCCGTAACCTATACTCAATAACTTGAACTGGTGTAGGACAGGACACGCCTAACCCGTAACGTGTTTTGGATAGCTCAACTCGGTGTAGGAAGGAACACGCCAAACCCGTAACCTATTCTGGACAACTCGACCTGGTGTAGGAGGGGACACGCCTAACTCATAACCTATTCTGGATACCTCAACTCGGTATAGGAAGGATCACGCCTAACCCGTGACATATTCTGGATCACTCAACCCGGTGTAAGAAGGAACGCGCCTAACCCGTAATCTATTCTGGATAACTCAACATGTTGTAGGAAGGAACACGCCTAACCCATAACCAATTCTGGATCACTCAACTCGTTTATCTAGTTAAAGAGGGTATACCGACCCTAATCACTAACTGGTTCCTGACATTACTCGTTTGTCAACTGGTTCCCAACACAACTGGTTTGTCAACTGGTTCCCGAAATGACTGGTTTATCGACTGGTTCTCGGCACTACTCGTTTGTCAATTGGTTCCCGACACTACTCGTTTTTCAACTAGTTCTCAACATAACTGGTTTCCGACATAACTGGATACCGAAGAAAATCTCATACTGGAAGTCTAACTTAGTGCTACTGGAACAGGAAGATTCTATGGATCACAGGGTGTTCCAACCCAGAACAAGTCATGTTGCACATCAGTCATCAATTCGGCAGCTGGGTATTTGAAAATATCAGCTGATGGGGTAGCACGGCCCTAAATGTATGAACTCAAAATGCAGGGTAATATGTTTTGGAAAATCAAACACGAGCGTGGTAGCATACCCCAAATATAAGCTCGAAAACACTGGGTGTGAACACCCAAATTTGACCTTCTAATATTTCATTAATTTGAATTACCAATATATTCCCGGCTATGTATTAATGAGATGACTTAATTCCGAGTTTGGGCATTTTCGTAATTTAACTTGATAAAATATTAACATTTTATTATTTTTGAATTTTTAGTATATTTGATTTGGAATTATTGAGATAATTTAATTCTGAGTTAAGTATACTTAAATATTAAATTATAATAAAATATAGGTATTTTGTTGTTTTAGGCCTTTATTTTATTTTTGGACCCATTTGAGATGATTTTGAGTTTAAAATAAATTAGGAGCCTAGACCAATTAAATGTGGATCCCCCAGCATTTTTGGCCCAACAAAATACTGGACTTAGCAGCTGATTTACTCTGAATTTTCATCCAAAATTCGGATTAAATTGTTACCTTAAGTGTTTTTGGTGTTTTATGGTAATTAGAGTGGAGTGAAAGTAAAGAAAATAGGAAAAAGGGTGAGGGTAGGCTACAAGTTAGGAGGGTTTCTAGAGCTTAAAACATGCAAAAAACCATTTAAGAAGGTCGTGGGAATCAAATTGGACCGGAATAATAAGGATCAAAACCGGAAAGAAAAGAACTAAAATGGGAACAGGTGCCGGCGGACATGGAGACATGACCGCCAGCACCTGGCGGGCTTTGAGTGATGACTGGCAGTGCCTGGCGGACATCGCGAGACGACCGTCGGCGCTTGGCGGACATCGCTTACAGTTTCAACAGTTTTCCAGATTTTTCCTGTTTTCTTGATTCTGGGTATCTACCGTTGGAACTAGGGATTCAATCTTGACCATTAGATCAACACCACATCTAGACCCTCTAAACACTATAAATAGGACCCTCCATTCACCCTCATAGACACTCAATTTCTCTCTTTCCCCTCTACATACACAGAAGCTTAGGTGCTTAGAATAATTCTTTAATTCCAAGTTTAGGAACCTTTTTAATGGCTGAAATTATGGAGGAGTTATGTGGAGAGGAGTAGCAAGAAGGCAGTAGAAAGAGGAGAAAAAAAGAGGAAGAGAAAGGAGGCGGATCAAGGCAAATCGGTGGAGGAAAGCATCAAACCCCGAGTAGAGGATTCCTGTGCAGGCAGTCCTGGAAGAATTGCCATATCTGGAGTTGTAGTGGTCAGTTTGCTGCGTTCTTAGAGTCCTTGGAAAGCTGAGAGATAGCTCTACAACTTTTGTTCTGACACGAGATGCCGTTTTCTCTTCTTTTAATGTCTAATTTCCCATTGAAGTTCTGCCAAAATTTTGTTAAGGAGTGGTAAGCATGTAGGAGCAAGAGGAGGGCTTCAAGAGGTAACTCATTCCAATTTTCTTGATTGATTGCTGCTGTGACGTGATGATGCCACTAATTTGATATTATGTGATGCATGGTAAGAACTACGTGAGCTTTGAACTAGTGATAGGGGGTACGTAGACAGTTTCTAGTGGTTTGAAACGCAAGCTCAATTGTTTATTTACTTTTTCTATTTTTGATCTTTAATTTTGGTTTCATTTTTTTTATTGTGTTGTTTGTTGCATATGGCATATATTATCTTTAAATGCACATGATCTCGCCCCAACATAGATGGGTGCCTAACACCTTCCCATCCGTGACAAAGCCCCCGAGTCCACATCTTTGGTTCGCTTATTCAGTTGCCTTAAGGAGTCATTGGTTGCCTATGGAAGGTTTTTCTCTAAATTTTGCCCTATAATAAAATTCGGTTGGCGACTCCGAAGATGTGGAAGACAATTAAGAAGAAGGTGGTGAGTAGGCTTAGTGAATTTTGGGTCGGGTACTCACACTGGGTAATACACTTTGGGGGAGCATGCCCCAGAAAATTTCTTTTGAAAACGCGGGGTAGCATGCCTATTTTTCCAACAAAACTTTTTTCAAAACCTGCCGGGCCTCGTGCACACATGTGTTCATTATAATCTCATGTTTGATTCAGCAAGTGCCTTTTGCTTCAGTCGTAATTGTTTGTTTAATGACGGTTTACCCTTTCCCTCTCTCTCTCTCTCTCTCTCTCTCTCTCTCTTCTCTTTTTTTTTCAGGGTACCCAAATGCCTTTTCGAAATATAACAAGTGCACGTCACTCTCAGGAGAGATGGTCTTCTTTGAAAATTGTCAAACAGGAGAACACAGAATCACACTTAGTGTTTTTGTGATAAAAATTCATCACATTCATGATGTATGCAAATAAACAAGTGAACAAACTCCCGTCATCCCAGCTTGTCAAATTTCGAACCTTTATTGATGAAAGGATCAGACCCAATCTGGGCTTCCTACGTATTCATGCCTTTTTTTCTCTCTTTTTTCTTTTTCTTCTTTTTTCCCTTTTTTTCCCTTTTTTTCTTTCTTTTTTTCTTGTTTCTTTTTTATTTGTACATGAAATCAGGTCCACGTTGACTGGCTTTCGAAATTCATTCCCGTCTAAATCCATGATCTTCGTCGCCCCTCCTGGCAGGATCTCCTTAATGATGTAAGGACCAATCCACTTAGCCCTAAATTTGCCCCTTGGGTCATGCACTGCTTGCCTCACCTCTTTCAATACCAAATCCCCCTCCTTTAATCCTCGTTCCTTGATTCGCTTGTTAAATGTTTGAGCTATCATGCGCTGGTACCCTTGCACATGATATAGTGATAATAATCTCTTTTCGTCCAACAGTGCTAATTGGTCTAGTCTCTCTTGTACCCGTTTCGTCTCTGGGAGTCTACTTTCTCGTGCCACTCTTAAGGATTACATCTCTAATTCAACTGGCAAAACCACTTCCATGCAATATAAAGAAGAGTAAGGTGTGGCTCCAGTCGATGATCTGATGGACGTTCGATATCCCCATAGAGCCGGAGGCAGTTTTTCTACTCAATCCTTGTGTCCGAATATCATCTTCCCAAGTATTACCTTCACATTTTTATTAGCGCCCTCAACTGTTCCAATAGTATGTGGTCGATAAGGCGACAACTTATGCTGTTTAATCCCATATTTTCTACACAATCTATCAACATCAGCTTTGAAATGTGGTCCATTGTCAGATATTATTTCATGGGGAACATCATATCTACAGATAATATTGTTGAGGATAAATTTCGCTACTTTCTTAGCATTCAACACAAGGTTTGATTCAGCCTCTATCCATTTCGTAAAATAGTCAATTACCACCAATATGTCTTAATGTCCGCCAGTCGCCTTTAGAGTTATTTTTTCGATAATGTCAATGCCCCAGGCTGAAAAGGGCCATACTGATGAAAGAGGTGTTAATGACAAAGGGGGTTGTAATTGCAGCTTCCAGTGTATTTGGCAAGTGTGACAATACCTTACACACTTCGCGCAGCCGTCTTCCTGTTAGTAATATGCCCAAAAAGCCAATCTATGGATGATTGTATTCATGTATACATTTTTTTGAGGTTATACCTATATATATGATTATGAGATAATCGCTTGCACATATATATAACCCTAGTGTATATGTATTTGATATGTATATTCTTAAAAGTCCCTAGTCGTTTATTATTATGGTTGGGTTGTAATAATAAAATAAG